>OX439472.1:24156164-24414162 GCA_949320105.2 Crepidodera aurea | reverse complement strand
TTTTTTCGGATCGTTTGTCTTAGTTCTCTCATTAGTAAATCTACGTCAGAACTTAAAACGTTAAACTTAACTACTATAATACTTAAGTTTTCTTCAGCACCGTAACTTTGGGCAAGATCTTGCAGTCTTTTAGCTGCTAATATAACATTCCTTTGTAATGTAACTTCTTTGATTCCATTTTCTGGAGTGATAACATCCCAGAGGTTTTTGTTTGCTATTATCATATATTCATCCTGTTCCTCTAAAAATATTTCGGTAATATCTGGATCCGGTATTGTTAATTGTACTTGTGGATTTGTTCTTATTTGCCTTCTATGTTTTTTAGGAAGAACTTTTACTGGTCCTGAAACTCTTCCTAGAACTATTCTAATATCGCCAATACTCACTATTTTCATTACGTACTTTTTAATGCTCCCACAAAAAGAATACTCCGCAGTTTGTTTTGATTTCAACACATGAATTAATATCGCATTCAAACCTAGTTTATGCCCTTTGTCCCTTAACGCTCTCTGAATGGATAGCATTGTGTACTTCATGTAATCGTGAGCAGTTTCTTTAACAGTTCTTTCTTCTAGAAGTATTCTAGGAACTGCTTTATCAACACCAACTGGTATATCGTTGTTAGATTCGCCATCGAACATACCAAATAAAGCTTCTGTATTACAAAATGCCGGCAAACGAATCTGAGATATATAAAGTCTTTGTTTACTTCCGGCTGTTTCCGAAAATCCAACAGACCAACAGTGCTCGGTAAAATCATTTTCACAAAATGGAGACGGCGTTAGTGGTAAAGTAGTTCTGTTTTTTCCAGAGACATCGACAAGACTCATCGGTCTCTGCGTTCTGTACGTATTGAATTGATGAGAATCAACGTGCAATTTTGTATTACATGACAAATCTAGGAACTTTAAATTTGGAGGTATCAACGAATTGAGATCAACACGATCTAGTTGGTTATGCGCTAAATCTAAAACTCTTAAATATAAAAGCGGTGATAACTTTGGTATGGTTTGTAATAAATTTGAATGGACCCTTAAGACTGATAGATGCTTAATTTTATCAATGGTTTCTGGAAGCTTCAACAGTTTATTTCCAGATAGGACTAGTTCTTCGAGTTCTGACCAAAATATTGTACAGTTATCAGGAAGTGCTGTAAAATTGTTGTAAGCTGCATGCAAGCTACGTAAATTTCTTAAAAACGGAGCTAGACGATCCAATGATTTATCAATAAGACAATTTGCTGTTAAGAATAATTTTTCTAGCTGAAGGACATCATCCGGTTTTGGAAGGTCACAAAGGCGGTTATTGGATAAATTTAGCACTTTTATGTGTGGAAGAAATCTAAAAAACGTATCTGGTAAAACTGATAAGCTGTTGTTCTGCATAAACAACTCTTGAATTGGTAACCTCTTGGTAATATTCGGAAGACTTTGAAGTTGATTGTAGGCAACTTGAAGGGTATGTAAGTAAGGAAATTCGTTACAAAATAGAAAATCGGGTAAATATAGTAAACAATTGTTACTGACAAACAGAGATCTAAGTTCATTGCACTCAGATAGCCAGCTAGGAAGTGATTCCAATTCATTGTAAGAAATATCCAAATGCTTGAGACCTTTAGGAGGATGTGTTACTGAGATATTCTTCAGTCCTAAAAAAGATATTAAATTTTTTAATCTCAAACGTTTTCAATACACTTTAAAGATAAAAATAATTGAACGAAAAATATATCCATGTTCAAAAGTGGACTTAAAGAAATTAAAAATTAAAAATTAATTTTTCAAAGTTTTCCACTAGCAACATATAACAGAAGTTATATTAGAAAATTTCTCTCTGCACGTTGGGCTGCCTATCTCTTGGCAACTTTGATGGGGCGTAGGGCTTTCCTCGTTCTCCATAAACTTGCTATAGTCTTGAATCTGAGTGCTGAATTCGACCACCTCTATACAACTCGCGAACATCCACCTAAAAAACATGAAATCCTATGTAAAATGACCTGCCGGATTCGAATTTTTTGTTCGCCCTTTCATCCGGAATTGCGAAATGTGTCAAAACATGACATTTTTGAAAAAACTGAAAATTTTCCTTAAAATAACATTTATTGCAAACTAGTGCGTTACTTTGTTAAATGAAGTCCGATCGTTATAAATTTTGGATATGATATTTTTCAGTACATTCCTGACTTAGTTTTATAACAATAAAAAATATACGTTTCATAAAAGCTACGTAAATTTTTTTTGGGTAGAATACACAAAATATCGTCATTTTGCAGAGTGAAATGGTGAGTCGAGAAAACTTGTTTATCTTTAGAGATAGTTAACTAGTATAAAAATGTTACCAATAGATCAAGGAAACTTTTTTACTTTAACATTTTTTTCATACGACGTTTAGTTTGGGTTGTGTACTTTTTTAAAACCGAAGGAAATTGAATCGGCGCGACGCATCTCTTTGCATTGTCACTGTTAGGATGCTGTGGAGCGAATAAAGCGATCAGTGTGTCAGAAAGAGTAAACACAGCCTTCTTCAAACGTGCAAAAAAGATGATGCGCATTACAATATTATTGTGACACTATAGGGATTAAAACAGTATTATTATTATCTAATTAAAATATTTATTTTTCAATGCATTTTCCCTCACACTGGCAACGTATATTGCATCTTGCATTTGCTTTCAGACATTTGCACTTGTTACCACAGTTAAATAAATTACATTTGCAAAATGGAGTAATTTTTTAAAAGGTAGGTTTTGCCTCTTTGGACATTAATTTTGGCACTATACAATTATTGTTTTTGCGTTCGTAACTAATCTTTAGAATTTCAGGCTGATCTGGCTTTAACATATATGCCTTTTTGAAAATTGCGCATTGTAAAAATGCCCTTCTCACATGAAAAATAAAAGAATATTCATGCTGCGGCAAATCCCTAAAAAAGGTAATCATTAAAACCTTATTTGCCAGTATATAGTGTAAACTTCAATGATATATTTTAAAAGATAATAGGTACACAAAGTTCTATAGTGAGCAAGAATCGTTAAGAGGGGCATCGCGACAGGTATGCCAAACTACAAACACCAAAAATCCCCATTTTTATCTTTATCTTTTATCACTGTCTTTCTGCAATAATGAAGAGAGATAGATATCTTAAGACTTCAGTGAATCTCCTGTATCCTAGGTGGCGCTGCTAGTATTAAAATATAATATATTATTTGGGATATCTAAGGAATCTGAGAGAATAAATTTTCTTTATTTTCACGATTGGCCTTGTCGCAGAGAGCGCTAATAATCCATTTGTCATGAGTTCGATACCTGCTTCAGCCTCGACAGAAATTTTATTTTTTATTTTTAGGAAATTTCATTTTTTTTGTTTACTATTTTTTTTCTAGCATCAAAATAGAGTTAATATTTTATTAATTTAATTAATTTTCAATTATTTTCGTATAAATCCGTTTATTTTAATACAAATAGCGCTGCCACGCGACTAATCTCAGATAGGAATGGAGCTCGGAAAATAATATTTCTAACATAAAAAAAATATTTAAACATCAATGGATTCATACGAAAATTGAGAAATATATAAATGTATAATCTTTAAGGTGAAGCAAGAATTTTTTTAAAAAATGAATTAATAAATAATTGGCGGCCCCAAATGCAAAATGTTTTTATCAATATCTATTTGTTTAAACAATTGCAGAATACATGAGTTATCGACACAAAAAACTGCGTTCTATGAACAAAATGCAACATTGTAACCACAATAAATTATCTGCAAGTCCTTTTATAAAAAAAAATTGTTAATGTTGGAGCATTAATTTGTATATAACAATTGAACGGTTACAGATAAAAAATCGCTGCAAGTCTTAAACCATGGGTTATGATAAATTGTTCATGTTTCATCCCTTGAAATTTTTTTTGTCCGTGTCACCATTTTCGTTAAAAAGTCCAAAAAATAGGGTTGAAAAATTAAAATGCTCACAAACGATCGCTTTTAACAATGAAGACGGCTATTTATAAATTTTTTAATGTCACCATTGTATTCAGTGTGATTTTTCATATAAGAATAATATACAACAATAAACCTACTTTAAAATTTTACCCAAAAAACCAGTGACACGTATTTAGTATCCATACTAAACTTTATACTTTATTTATTTACCGCAGCATCAGAACAGTGTCGAAAATACCTACCTAGATATTTCTTTATTATCAATATACGATATGAATTTATATGAAAAGCGTTTTTATATTACATTCCAAAATATTTTAAATGGAAAATATAATATGTACATTTATTTTAAAAAAGCTTTTTAGTCATTGATAATTTAGAGGTTGCGGGCATTACGGCAACATTGGTGTGTTTTTTCATTTCAGTTGTTAGTTTTTTGCCTGTTTGTCTTTGTTTTCGCCCTGTCTGCTCTCTAATTCTGAAATAAAATAAGATAACACTACTAATTTTAATGATTAGACAAAGAGCGGCAGCAGTTCTTATTGTGTCTTCGAGCGGGGATTCTTTGAAAATGTTTGCAACTAATGTTTTGTGATTTTGGCGGTTTTTCCATCCGTTTTGTGACGTGATTTTACAATTTAGTTATTAGTCGTGATTTGGTTGGTCTCTGATTGAGCAGGTCACGCTAACGCATATTGCATTTTTGCTTTTATCTCCGTTAGAGCTATATTATTACGGTACAAAAGTGGTGTGAAACGGACACAACAGTATTTTTACAAATCTAAGTAAGTCTCTACCCGAATGAAAAAATTGCAGTATATTTAATTTTTTTTATCTTTCAGAGTTCAGTACCCAAAATTAATGTTTGAAAATCTCATTGAAATATAAATAATAGCAATGGTGACCTTTACAAATCTAAGTAAGTCTCTACCCGAATGAAAAAATGAATGAAGAAATTTTTTTTATCTTTCAGAGTGCAGTATCCAAAATTAATGTTTGAAAAGCTCATTGAAATATAAATAATAACAATCCCATTAAATATTAATAGTAATTGTGACCCTTACATACCTAAGTAAGTACATTCAAATAGAAAATAGTTTTTTTTATTCTTTTATCTTTTAGAATGCAGTCTATAAAATTGAAGTTGAAGCCCATTAAATATTAATAGTAATTGTGACCTTTACATACCTAAGTAAGTACATTCAAATAGAAATTAGTTTTTTTTTATTCTTTTATTTTAGAATGCAGTCTATAAAATTGGAAGTTGAAGCCCATTAAATATTAATAGTAATTGTGACCCTTAGTAAGTACATTCAAATAGAATACTTGCATTTATTAATCATAAATTTATTTCAGATTTTCAGTTCGAGTACTTGCATTTATTAATCATAAATTTATTTCAGATTCAGGGGTGTAAAGTTAGCTCGCCTCCACGTGGTGCACCCTGGGTAACGCTAAAGAGCTAACAAACTTGGCAGCCGGACAATCTTTTGATCTCCCGGCTAAAGCACATGATGCCTGACGCGACATTTAATCCAACCATCCAACCATATGCAGTGATACGATAAATAAATAAATAAATAAGTGCTAGTACTTGCATTTATTATTCATAAATTTATTTCAGATTCTTAGTTCTAATATACTTGCATGTATTAATCGTAAACTCATTTCTTTAATGTTAACTTTATTGTAAATCATTAAATATTATAAAATCATTTTTGTAAGAAAATAAATTGAATAATTAATAATTATTTCTTTATTTAAAAGTACCTAATTACAGTTATTCACTAAAACAAAAACAAAACAATACACTATGAAAAAACTGCATTGCTTTTTAGCAATGGACAAAAGACATAATAGCAAATAAAATGTGTAACAAACCTACATCAAGAGTCCCATGGACGGGTTAATATGTGAGACATACTGTAAATATTAATTTCTGCAAATGTCTGTGATTCCCAACTATGCAGACACTATTTTGAATGCACGAATAAAAATCACAAAAAACTGTTATAGTTGAATTGCACATTCTCCATATTACTAATCACTAATTTTGCACACTTTCACACTTCCTTCGAATATGATAAAAATTGAAGATTTTTTGAACAGCCTCTCGAGAATGGAATTTTTGTTCGTGGAAATATTTTTACCCGTTATAGCTTACACCTTGGAATAGGACATCTCCATTTTTCAACAAATTTTAAAGAATAATAAACATATTAATCATTTAGTGGAAGGTGTGCTTTTGACAATTTGTGATCACCAATTTTAAAGTGAAACATGCCCTACATGAGGTATACGGCATTAATTGAAATACTTTAAACTGAAGAACTGGTTTTAGTTAATACTAATTTACTCATTAAAAAAAATTGCAAAACACACGAATAAATAATAAATTAACCAACATAACCTAAAATGTCAGTTCTAAACATCTAAACTTTCTTTATTCGTATTCGTAAAAAAGCGCCACTGTCTCAAAGTGTGAGGCGGAAAACGCCTGAACTATGGAAAGAGAAAATCTTACTGGGATATAGGCAACTTACATAAATTTTTTTTTTCTGGAGAGTTAATCTCAAAAATTATAAAGTTTTGCGAATTGGTATTCTCGGAAATTAATTCTGTATCCTTCATTTAGGACATCTCCTTTTCACGTTAAAATTGGTGATCACAAATTGTCAAAACTGTCAAAAACACACCTCCACTAAATGGCTGATATCTTTTTTATTAATCCTTAAAATTAACTCAAAAAAGGAGATGTCCTATTCCAAGGTATAAGCTATAACGGGTATAAATATTTCCACAAACAAAAATTTCGTTCTCGAGATTAACTCTCCAAAAAATCGTCAAATTTTTATGCATATTCAGTATTGCCAACTGAAAACGAGGTCGGCAGTGGCAAGGCCCCTCTTAAGAAATCATATCTTAGGAGCATTATTACTAAGGACAGTTTGTAAACAAATGTTAAGCTTATTTAGAATTACTCCATTTGCAAATGTAAATTATTAACTGTGGTAACAAGTGCAAATACCTGAAAGCAAATGTAAGATGCAATATAAGTTGTCAGTGTGAGGGAAAATGAATTGAAAAATAAATATTTTAATTACATAATATAATATTGTGTTTTAATCCCTATAGTGTCACAATAATATTGTAATGCGCGTCATCTTTGTTGCACGTTTGAAGAAGGCTGTGGTGTTTACTCTCTCTGACACACTGATCGCTTTATTCGCTCCACAGCATCCTAACAGTGGCAATGCAAAGAGATGCGTCGCGCCGATTCAATTTCCTTCGGTTTTAAAAAAGTACACAACCACTAAACGTATGAAAAGAGTTAAAGTAAAAAAGTTTTCTTGCTCTATTAGCAACATTTTTCTTGCTTATACTAGTTAACTATCTCGAAAGATAAAAAAGTTTTCTCGACTCACCATTTTACTCTGCAAAATGACGATATTTTTTGTATTCCACCCAAAAAAAAATTACGTAGCTTTTATGAGATGACCTATATTTTTTATTGTTATGAAACTAGGTCAGGAAAGTACTGAAAAATATCATATCCAAAATTCATAACGATCGGACATCATTTAACAAAGTAACGCACTAGTTTGCAATAAATGTTATTTTAAGGAAAATTCGAGTCCGGCAGGTCATTTTACAAAGGATTTCATGTTTTTTAGGTGGATGTTTGCGAGTTGTATAGAGCATCTTTAAAACGCTTCCTAGAAGGCCTCAGATTTTCAACTAATAACACAATTATTTTTATCGAGTACTGGGCTAGTCGAATGCTGTCTTCAGCCATCGTTTAGAGATACGATGTCGAGCTGTCTACTTCTTACTGATGAGGCACAATAATGCCGAAACCGGTCTAAGAATGACAGCTCCTTGGTTGTGCTATCGTGTAGCTTCCGACACGCGTTTGGACTGTTGTAATTCAATGCCTGTGTGAGTAGGTGTTTCCAATCCAGTCGTGGTGCAACCAATTTTCTAATATAACTTCTGTTATAAGTTGTCAGTGGAAGACTTTGAGAAAATTAATTTTCAATTTTTAATGAAAATAATTGTATACCTACTATTATTCCCTGCAATCACTGATGTGAGTCTTTTTCCGTGGATTGTTAAAGTAGTTAGAGAATTTCTGGAACATTGTAGTGTTTGCAGCTGTCCAACAGCACTGAGATCTAAGTTTTCTATATTATTCTCACTTACGTCTAATTCAGTTAAACTCTAAAAAAAGAGGATAAAATTTAAAAATTAAAAATAAAAATAGATATGAGTTTGGTCTATTAGATTTGACTCAAGACCAGGTGGATTCATATTTAAAAAAATTTAATTTGAAGGACTTCTAAGGTTAGTAAATTAAACAATTGTTCTCAAATACTCCGCTCCAAGTAAGAAACGTAAGAACGCAAGAACCGCGACTTGAAACCCCCAACTTGGGATACTTATTGGAAAAATGCATTCTAAATGGTTCAAGCATCTGGTCACCATTAGGTTTGCCATGAACAGCTCCCGTTGTGATAATACTGGATATAAGAAACCCACAAGACGCGACTGGTGACTTTAGTGTTACAGTCCAGTCAGAAAATTTTGTGCCAAAAATAACTTGTTAAGTTACAGCAACTCGTTGAAACGCTTAAGCTAGCCAAAGAAGCAGTTGAACAACGGAAATTAAAGTTATTGATCTTAAAGGTAAACGGGTTCTCAAATATTACTGTAAAGTCGAGAACTCCTCTCATGCACCAGGCGAATAAATTAAACGCTGATGAAATTCTTACTGAATTACATGAAAGAGACAAGCGCACACCGAATATCATGATATTTAATCTATCGGAAAATGGCGATGTGCAAAATATTCTACAGAAAACTACTCCAGAGCATATTTCAATTAAGCGCTTGACTCGCATTGGAAATGGAAACAAAAATGGATTTAGGTCCTTAAGAGTAGAGTTAGCAAACAGAGATGAAGTCATGTTTTAAAAGGGACAAAAGTTTCCATTAACCCTGACTAAACCAGAAGACAGCAGGAAGCTCAAAAATGTGCGCAACAGGAGTTTAAGGAGAGAAGTTCCAAAGGTGAGGACGTTCGTATTAAATATAATAAAGATATTCCTCAGGTCGAATCAAAAAACTAGTTCATTATAATCCCCAGTTATCTAACAGAAAGGACAATTTATTAGTTTACTAACGGAACGCTCGTGGTTTAAGAACGAAATTAAATGTCGTTCTGGAAAATGTATCATCCTGTCAATATGACATCATCGCTTTGACGGAAACCTGGTTAACCCAAAGTATTTCTGATGCCGAACTTAGTATGTTCAATTTCTCGGTCTACAGAAAGGATCGTTCTTCTGATACAAGTGTTCACAGTAGAGGCTGTGGTGTCCTTATCGCAGTCATAAAGATGTAAAGTCAAAGATCTTAAAATCTTCACAACGCTATGAATCTTTATTCGTACGAGTTGGTCATGGCAACAGCCAGTACATTCTTGTAGCGTCATATTTTCCACCAATGCTTACACTGTGTTTAGTGAAGAGGTCGATCGTATCAGTGATGAACTCCCATTTTTAAATCTGGTGACAGATCAATGGTAGAGAATTATAGAAGTATCAGCATATTAAGTGCTATACCCAAAGTATTTGAAAATTTAATTTGCGATTTTCTGACTACTTCTATTAATGGATCTCTCATAGATCAGCAGTTTGGCTTCAGACATCAACGATCAACAGAGTTAAATTTATTGACTTATAATCACTTTATATCGAATGCTTTGGAAACTTCTTCCGAAGTGCACTCTATTTATACAGATTTCTCCAAGGCATTTGACAGAGTTATTCATTCAGTGCTAAAATCTGTTGGTATAGAGGGGAGTCTACTTAACTGGTTGGAAAGTTACTTGCATGACAGACGTCAAATAGTACGAATTGCTAACTGTAAATCGCATGGTATTCTCGTGCCTTCCGGTGTTCCCCAAGGCTCACACTTGGGACCTTTATTATTTAATATTTTTATTATTGATATCGCATCCTGTTTCTATCATTCTAATTTTTTATTATTTGCTGACGACCTTAAACTGTACTCTAAGGTAACATCTACTCTTGACTGTATGCTGTTGCAGTCTGATCTGCAAAACCTAACTAATTGGTTTGAACTAAATGACATGGAACTAAATCATAATAAATGCCATGTTATGATATTTCACAGATCTCACGAAACATTTCAATTCCAATACAACATTAATAAAGTTATTTTAAATTTACAGGACAATATCAGGGATTTCGGAGTCACTTTCGATTCACGATTAATTAATATCATCAATAAATTTCTACAAATGTTGGGTTTTGTTAAGAGAATAACGCATGATTTCACTAATATAAACACGCTAAAAATATTGTATTGCTCTTTAATCAGAACTCATTTAGAATATGGTTCATATGTTTGCTCTCCATATTACAAACTTTACGTTAACAAATTAGAAATAGTTCAGCATAAGTTCCTACGTTATGTATCATATAAAAAAGGCATAAATGTTGTTAACATAGATTATGCCCAATTAGAAAAACAATTAAATCTCCTACCAATTACCACTAGACGCAATCAGAAAGATCTACTGATGTTATTTAATATTATTAATTCCATTGTGTTATGTCCTCAACTTCTCAGCGTAATAGGTATTCATGTCCCGCCTAGAAGTACACGTTCCAACAATATCTTTCACGTTCCTTTTCATAGGACGAATTATGGTCTTAACTGATTTATTGTTTGTTCCATGGCACTAGCCAATCAGTACACCCAAAGCGTGGATTTCTTTGATAATTCCACTTCCTTTAAAAAGGAATTGCAATATGTAGTTTTGTAGTTTTATAGATTTAAAAAAATATTATTATTATTTACTTTTTAACATTTTAACTTTTTGACATTTTAACATTTTAACTTTTTAACATGTATCATAATATATTGTACTACTTATATATCTCTGTAAAGGGGATTTCCCGGTAAATTAATAAATAAATAAATAAAATCAAAACCAGGCCCATGTTAATCAAAAACGACGAAACGAGCCATGTTATAACCCAGGTGACAGAGTTTGGATAACCACACATACTCTTAGTAGTGTTGTTCTAAATTTGGACCTAGGCGTGATGGGCTGTATGTTATCCTCCAAAAACATGATCCTACCAGTTATGAGATTGCACTCCTCACGAGCCCTTAGCTCAGCTCTCTCGTTATACAATAGTAATTTAATTGAGGACGATCCACCAGAACGTGTGAGAGTCATCAGGAACGGGTCCGACCTAAGAAGAAAGCCCTGCCGGAACCTCTGAACGGTACGGCGACCAATACAATATTGAAGAATATGGGACGAAGCAGAGGCCCTATGAAAGAATCTGTTGCAGCCTCAAATCGTCCTGCTGATCGAAACGATCTCAAAGCCGGAGGGGGGATTATAGCATAACCAAGGCAGTTCCACAAGTGATGGCGAGGTGTCGCCACGTAATTACACTCTACTACTACGATTCACAAAGGCACATGGACGACGGACAAAAAGCATACGATATTCTGATTCTGAATTCTAATTAATTGTAATTGCTATTCTTGTTTTCATTTTGGAATTATTTGTTATGAATTCGATACTTTCGGATTTTGTGAATTGAAATAAATATACTTTCTACTATTATTGGTATATTGTAACAAAAAATATAGATTTATAAATAAATTTAACGTTGCCAAGAATTCTAAATAAAAAAATTAATTTCGCATTTTTGAAATTGCTTTTCCAAAACGTATAGTACATGAAATTGAATAGATTTGTCATAGATGGGAAAAATTAATCTTGATACTAAATAATTTTACTTACCCCATAATTTCCAAGTATAATATGCCCTTTCAGCCTATTGGACCTTAAATTTAAACATGTTATTCCTCTAGATTCTTCATTCCTTTCTTCTGGTTCCTAAAAACATAGATCAGTCTCATTAGAAAGTGTTTTAATGAATAAATTAAATTCGTTTTGCGTTTTTGCATAATAAGTTATACATTTTCTTATGTTAATGATAAAATGGAACATTTAGAGCAGAAGTAAATTCGGATGCTAGACTCATCTGTTAGTGGAAAAATTCTTTTGGGCATAAAATTTTTAAATGTATTTTCCGACCCGTTTAAAATCCACTTACACTTATAAATAAGAACAAACAAAATCAAATAGTACATCTTTCAAAGAGGCTAGACATCTGCCACCGTCATCAATTGATCGCCAGCAGTTTACCGCCATCGCTAGACTCTTTTTTTTTTACCCACACATTTTATAATTCAGTTTAGGCCAGGTGAATTGCTGGCGGTGAATTTCGGGCCATAAACTTTCCTAGACCCGGCAATAATATTCAGTTTATATCGCATGAGTTTCATAAAAACCGTGTCACCGTTTAAAGCAGCATTTGTGGGAAGTTGGCATATATTGGAAATATGGTAACTGTGTATCTCAGCAAATAAAAGTCAGGTGTGTCACAGTGGTCACATGTAGGGCCTCTTTTGTTTAACCTATTTTTAAATGATGTATCACTTATAATCAAAAATAGTGATCATTTAATATTTGTTGATGATTTCAAAATACGAAAAGTCATTAAAAATATACAGGATGCTGCTTTATTACAAAGGGATCTTAACTGCTTAGCTAATTGGTGTGAGGTAAATGTTCTCTATTTAAAAGTAAAAAAATCTTTTAAAATTACTTTTTCTAGATCTAAAGATACAATTCTACATATTGCATTTATAATGTAATTCTAGAAGAAAAAAGCACTATAAAGGACTTAGGAGTTTATTTTGATTGTAAGCTGACTTTCAGTTATTTCACATTAATGAAATAATTGTTTCTAAATCACTAAAGATGCTTGGCTTTGTATTGAGAAGCAGCGAACATTTTTCAGTCATGACTTTGAAACTACTCTATGTTAGCTTAGTGCGTTCTATTTTTGAATATGGTTCTACGATTTGGTCTCCTTCATATAATGTCTATATTGAGATTATCGAAAGAGTTCAAAATAAGTTTCTACGTGTTTGTGCATACAAAATGGGTCTCTATAGGGACCAATGCGAGTATGAAGACATACTTAGGTCTTTGAATATAACATGCTAGAACATAGAAGGTTGGAAGCAGATTTGTGTTTGTTGCATAATATTCTTAGTGGTAATATACAAAATGCTGATATTCTTAGCTTAATTAATTTGAGTGTTAATACTCGGAGAACCCGTAATCCAGATGTTTTCAGCGTTCCATTTCACTATACTAACTATGGGCAAAATGAACCAGTTACTAAGTTATTACATGAGACAAATCAACACTTACATGATCTTGATATATTTGGAACGTCTGTCTCAGTATTTAAACGTGCAGTAAAAAAATTTTATATGTGACTAATTTGTAAATGTTAATTAATTTATTTTATTATTCTAAGCTTCTTCTTTTTTTCTTTATTTTTCTTTTAGTGTATATCGCACTTGCTCTGTATATTATGGTAATTTAAAATTGTAAAAATGGTCAATCCGTTAAAATAAATAAATAAATGAATAAATAAATAAATCTGATTTGAGGTCTGCGTGCTCGAAAAATAAAGGTATACCCGATAGAATTTTATCCAAAATTGTAATTTAAAATTTGTCTCTTTTTCCCCCAAAACAAGTCTAAAGAACCATCACTGTATAATAGCAACAATTTGCTCTTCAAATCGCTTTTATTACATAAGAGAAAGTAACAACAAAACTCGTATGTAAGACATAAAACAAGCTAGCATGAACAATTGTTATCGCAATATACAAAGTTATTAATTTAAAAATTAAGTAGTTTTGCATGGTGCAATGAAAATAATGGAGGAACGTTATGTTACTGTTAATTCTTGAATACGTTGAATGATTTTAAGTCAGTGTCGGAACCTACTGCGTAGTCATAAAAACAGCTGCAAGATCAATATTTCAATTTAAATTTTAATGATCGTACTTTGTATTATGGTCATATATTTATTTCAAGCGTCATTTTTAAATCATTTTTGATATACACTCTTATATTAATATTCTTTTTACATGCCACAATAGATGAAAGATTGCCTTCTTACATGGATTATATTGTACTTCATTCTAAGTACAAAAAGTTAAGTTAATTTAGGCCAAAATATTTTTTTTAATTCAGGATGTTCCAACGAAACATAACAATTTAAAAAATTAAATACACGATTAAATAATTTTCGACATTTTTGGCAGTTCCGTGCACTCCAAAGGTTTTCCAAAGGTTTTTCAAAAAATAATTATTTTAATTTTAATCCTACAGATCATAAAAATATAAAACATTTTTATCATAGTATAGTATCAAACGCTGGTAACAAATCTGAAAGTAATTGGAAATATAATTTTTTATTAGAATTTAGTGATTAATTACTTTTTGAATTTTTAACAAGTTGAGAATTCTCTTCTAACATTGCCATAGACCGAACAAATTGTAATGAAAGTATTAATAAAATTTTAGATTGACAATTCTTGTTCTAATCAACATAGGCACAGTCAAAATCGTCATCCACTGTATGTCTACTTTAAATACAACGTCATTTTAAACTTCAAAATTTTTATATTTTGGACCCCATTTTGAAGGTCTTCCCGAATAGGTACGGAAGGGCACGTCAAACCCTAAGCTTACTTTTTGACGCAAAAAGCTAAACACACACACAGATCGAATTCAGATACAGAACAAATTTGTTCGGTGAAAATTGAATTCCTGAAATACGAGACCAGATTTGAGAAAAGTAGGGTACATTATTCAACACAGATCGGCAGACGCATTGAGATTTTAAAAATGACTTCGTGTATCAACTCAAATATTTTAAAAGTGATAGCAAACTTACGAAACTTTATTATATCATTTTAGAGTACAAATCAAATGTTAATCTGAATGCTTGTTTTGATAATAGACGTAATTATAACACTGAACGTAGAAATTGAAAAATACAGTGTTGGATTCCGTGAAATGAAAAAATATTGTGTTAGGCAAATGAAAAACCTACTAATATTTAACGAACAACTTAAAAAAGGAAACAAAAATGAAAACAATGATACTAGATATAAAGAAAGGAAGACATAACATATTACTAAAGGAAAAACAATTAGAATAAGTGAAGAATTATATTTATTTGGAACCAATGGTAACCATTGGGATATCTGGATGATGAAATTAATGAGAGAGTATTAAAAAAAATTATTCAACAGAAATAATAAAACCTGCCTTTACCTATACAAGATAATCGAGACAGTTAATCAAAGACAAAAGAGTTAGTTAATGGGGAGAAATTAAAAATAACAAGATGGACGTGTATTGCAGGTAACGAGAAAGCAGGAACCAGAAATAGTGAAACATATACTGTGCAGATGCGAGGCACTGGATCGCAAAAGACATTTTTGGGTGAGCCAGAACTATACAGCTCCCATCCAGTAAAGGCACAAAAGTACTGGATTAATAGATAGATAGATAATTTATTCGTCTATAAAGTTTTTTAAAATTACAATTTATAAAAACTTATCTGACTTGTAAGTTGCTAATCTAAAATATAAAATACATCATTAAAAAACATACTACTGGGTACTGTGACAACACAACAAGGAGGTGAGATATAATTGGCCGACAGGCCTAAGTGATAACCGGATAATTGCTCGTCAACAATTGCTCGCCCACAGTTGCTCGTCTACAATTGCGCACCAGGAAAGTTGCTCGTCACAAAATTGCTCGCCACGAAAGTTGCTTGCCAGGAAAGTTGCTTGCCAGGAAAGTTGCTTGCCAGGAAAGTTGCTCACAAGGAAAGTTGGTCGCCAACAATTGTAGAGATGTAATCACCATATATTTGCAGGAAAAATAAAGATATAACCTAACCTAACACCACCTAACCTATAACCTAACACAACCTAACCTAACCTAACCTAACACAACCTAATCTAACCTAACTTATTAATAAAAATATAGGATTTAAATCATATTCTTAATTTTAATAAACCTTTATAAATATTTTTAGTTGACGACAATTGTTTGTAAATAATAATTGAAAATATATGTTTTTGCAATAAACGTTTTTCTTAATCTACATTATCTATATTCAGGAGACCATCCCAAAACTCAAGAGAGTGCCATTAAATGGTACACAGATGGATCCAGAACAACAGAAGGAACAGGAATGGGCCTGGAACCAAATATTTCGAAAGGAAAATATCTGAGCATTTTCCAAGCTACGCCATCGGAAAATGTGTCCAGTTCAATATAGAAAGAAATTTTCGCAGACAAGGAGTCATCATCATGTCAGACAGCCAAGCAGTCATTAATGCTCTGAACTCCCACGTAATCAACTCCAAAATGGTTTGGGAGTGCCTAGAGAATCTAAACGAACTAGGCAAGAACAACACTGTTACCCTCCTATGGGTTCCGGGACACACTGGAGTGGAAGGTAATGACGTACTCGCAAAAAAAGGGGCTGAAACACCATTTCTGGGACCTGAACCCTTCTGCGGAATAAGGACCAGTACAATACTTGATGAACTTGGAAAAGAAGTAAATAACAAAAGATCCTAATACTGGATAGGACTACAAGGAATGAGGCAGGCCAAGACACTACTGGGAAACTATAACCAGAAGAGATCTGACGACTGCGTCAGTAAAAGTAAAAATAAGCTCAGAATACTAACGGGTATCCTAACAGGGCACTGCCGGCTGAGAGGCCACCTAAAGAAACTCGGATTAGTAGACAAAGAAAAATGCAGATTCTGCGAGGAAGAGGAGGAAACCTCTATCCACATTCTCTCAGAATGCATTACCCTGCAAAATCCAAGGGTACGATACCTCGGAGAATATCAAATAAAAGAGGAAGATCTACCTAACCTGAAGCCTACCGACATCCTGAACTTTTTGAAAGCAATAGGACGGGAGGAACTGCTCTAATCGTTGAGACATCCTTAACGATTGGGCAGCATAGGGGGCACAATAGATCTTATAGGTCGCAGTAGATAGATAGATAGATCTATAATCATATAAAAAAGAACTAAAACATCTGGTCACGCAATTGGCGAGCAACTTTCCTGGTCCTGGTTTTTAGTGAGTATCCCTTAAAAAACAGACTCTCACAGTAGATCTTCTGATTTTAGACTCATTACCCCCCCATAAAGGGTTTTCTTATCCGCCGCAAAAAAAAAGATAGATATGTGGCATAAGGCAAAAGATCTATGTAGAAGGGAAGAAAAAGGTAAAAGTTTAAACAGCAGCGTAAAATTGATTTGCAAAGATGTATTTATACAAACTACAGCATTAATTATATAAAGGTAGGTAAAATTGCTTTTTAAGAAATTATTTTATTCCGTTGTTTTAATTTTTTTTTGACAGTGACAGCTGGTTATATAATTGTAACTGATTTATCGATCTGCCTGTCAATTGTCATCAGTGTCAATTGACATCAGCTGGGCTAATGATTTAAGTAAAAGACAAAAGAAAACTATGGGGAATCAGTATCGACGCCAATAAATGGACCATGTGAGATTATGTGCTTTTATACAAAATAGTTCATCATACATCACTATGAAATACTAATCATATTTTGGCAAACTAATTATCCTTTTAAACAACAATTTTCCAAAACTTGTACCCAATATTAAAACAAATATACATAGGTGGATGACCCTACACATACATCTGCAAGAGGTGATTCTAATTTTTTAACACTCTTTTGAAATAGACCGTAACAAGTTCCTTAAGAGTATTATTACCGTTTTTATTGTAATAATGACATTAAAATTTAATTATCGATAAAATACTAAGAATATAATTATTATTAGAATTATTTAAAAAAAAAGAGTTTATTAATTGTTTGTAATACAAGAATAAAAATATAGAACAGAAGCGATATTGTGATGTGAAAAAGAAATTATTTAAGAAAAATGGAAGAAATGAGAATGAAAAAAAGAAATATTGATCAACGAAGGCAGATTTTTTTCTAGAAACGGGGACGAAAAATATTAATACTAATTAGATAATGAAATATGGACGCTATCACCTGAATATTTTTTTTATTAATTGGAAATATTAAACCCATAATTATACAGGGTGAGTCGCCGTGAACACGACGGTCCATTGTTGCTAAACTGTAAATATTTTGAAAATTTTGTTTATTCATGGATATGTGGGTTGATAAAGGCTGCACTTTAAAATTATTTTGAAATATACAGGATGTCCCAAAAAAGTGTGGCGTATTAAAGTTATATTATTTCTTATGGAACCATACAGATTTTGATGCACCTCGAAACATTTTTAATAATGTCAAAACCAGACACATAGTTTCAAAGATAATTTTTTCGGATCATAGTCTAAGCTGATCAAATACAGGGTGTTATATTTAGGCATTACGGTCGAAAAATAATGTAAAATTTAGCAAAAATAAAAATAACTCCAAAATTAATAGATTTAGGCATAGTAGAGCTTTATAATTTTTAAAAGGAAATGGAATTTGATACATAATAGGATTATAAAATACAGGGTGTCCTATTTAAAATAAGAACGATATTGTCATTTGAATATGTCATTAGAGGATCGCCCAATTTTGGACGCCCTGTATAATTTTAAACAACTCTAAATACATGATTATTTTCAATTATTAATTTTTTTCAGTTAAAATTGGATTTGGCTGATTCCATAGGTTTCGAAGTGTAAGTGCTTCCATTTTTAGAAATATCACAATATCTCGATAACTAAAAAGCTTAGGTATAGGGAATACTTAAAAAAGTGTATCTTATTTTTAACGTATAATCTATAAATGCAATAAAATCTAGGGTCTTCCATAAGAAATAATATAACTTTGATACGCCACACTTTTTTCGGACAACCTCTATATTTCAAAATAATTTTAAAATGTAGCCTTTATCAACCCACATATCCACGAATAAACAAAATTTTCAAAATATTAACCGTTTAGCCACAATGGACCGTCGCGTTCACCGCGACTCACCCTTTATAGATGGAAACCGTTTTAGGTTTTTTATTTATGAACCTCTTGTAACTATAATTTATCATGACTTTTAAGTACACAATATTTTTAAATGGTTATAGGTAATTCAAAAAAATGTTTGGCAAACTTTTTGGTACAACAGTACTTTGAAATAACGATGTTTTTGTACATAAAACAAAATATTTTCTCAATCATTTAGAATCATTAAACCAGTCGTTAAATTTAATAAATTAAAAATATACTTACAGAAAGCACTAGCGTTCGCATTTCCGTCCTTTTATCCGGTGGTAAAGCCAGTCGGTTATTAGCCACTTTCAAGGTTTTCAAAAATTTTAAATCCCATATGGTCACCGGTAAAACACTCAACAAATTCTGGTCCAACACTAACTCTTGCAGTCTGCAAAAACAAAAAACGAAAGTTACTCACTTCGGCGGATGCACATGCGGGACAGTACCAAGGACGAAAAATCTTCACAACTTCCTCCGCAAAAGTGATTAATAGATTTTCATATAAAAATTATTTTTACTCGATTTGTTGTTATAACTACTGGGGTTTAATGAAGAATTAACTAGTGCCCAACTTTGATGTTATAAGTTATGCTTGGTTTGGTTATATGGTTAGGTGAGCAGTGGCGTGGATAAATAATATAAAAGAACTATTTATAGAGAATTACACTTAATTGGTATAACAAATAATAAAGCAACAACCCCGTTGGAACGATTTGTGGAATTTGATTTTCGAATTACGTCCGTTACTCCTGATCCAAATATTTTCAGTTGAATAACGTTAACCAATCCCTTCCTGTTGTATCAGAACAAAGACTGTAAATACACTAGGCTTTTTATGAATATTTAAAGACCGGTTGAAATTATTTAAGGTATGGATGGGCTGCAAAATCTATACGATTTATCCCAGCCAACCTCATATTTAGCTATGTTAGCATACGAATCCTGCCACAAATGAAAGTTTCACCTGAATTTTAAGAACTAAGGGCTTAGTGAAGGGTCCAAACTCTGCCAGGACGACCATTAAGTTTAATCCGTATTAGAAGTGGTCGAGGCAATGAAGCATTATGTTAGGAAATCTTTTAGGATAGGACGGATCGGAATGTGGTTTTTTGCATTCGCTTTCAAAAATTATTAATACCATTCCTACCTAATTTCAACCTGTTAGACCCCGGAAGTTGCATTGCTGCAGCCAAAAATGCATTCAAAAAATGCATTTTTTGAGAGGCCTTTTGGCAAGTTGAATAACTTTGTAAATAAGAGTCAGAATTGGCCCAAGTCGGGTGCCCAGTGGTTTTTGAGGTCGCTGATCACGATTATGATATTCAAATTGACTCCCCGAACACCTGGAGCTCAGGAACGCCGACGAACGTCATCTCAGTGGGACTATCCCGAAATTCATGCGAGAAATGAGAGAAACTCGGCGCCCGGGGGTTTTTTGGGTCGCTGAATTCAAATAAGGCATCGGCGAACACCCCACGGACACCTGGTGCGCCCTAACCTGGCCCTGAACGTCATCATATAGGTTTTTCCAGACACAATTGAAAAAAACGAACCGAAAATCATTATGGGGGGTTTTTCGGGGTGCTTCATCCAAATTTCACGCCGAAAACTACCCTCCCAACACCTGGTGCACCGAAACTTTTATCTCGACATCGATGTCATTCCCATGAATGTCAACTAAATCTGATGTTTTAGAGACCGACGTCAATGTACTGCAATAACTGTATGGAATTGTTGATTCTAGTTAAAATATGTATGGAGGAAAGGAAGAGAATGAATAGAAAGGCAATGTTTATGTAATTGACATTTAAAAACTTTTTATTGAACTCAAATCAAATACAATCCAACCGTTACTTCACCTAACCTCATTAATCAATAACTTCGATTTTCAAATACATAACTAAATATCAAATTCTCCATCAAGTGACACATCGTTAGTCTGTTCATTTTCTTCGTCATCCACAGTAGTACATCTTCCTCGTATAAGGCCTCTCTCTCTCTCTGCCGCAATTACGCTTTCAACTGAATATCTTTCAGTATTGGTGCAAGTTGACCCTTCACAATTTTTACAAGCAAGATTGCAAGGGAGGCCATGCTTCCTGCAACTACAGGTCCTCAGTTGACACTCTCCTGCGCTTCCACAGAATATTAGTTCCATAATATTCGGGGGCGCAGGTTTTTGTATCATTTGGACAGGGACCAGTGTGTCGCCTTCATTTCTTCACCCCCATTCTGTTGGGTTCATGGTCACCTAGTCTCCGTGCAGCCAATCTTCCACATGAAATTCGGATTCAGCGCCCACAAAACGCCCCATAACGATTTTCGGTTCGTTTTTGTCCAGGAAAATTCTCGAAGATGACGTCCGCGCCCAGGTTAGGGTGCACCTGGTGTCCGTGGGGTGTTCGCCGATGCCATATTTGAATTCAGCGACCCAAAAAACCCCCGGGCGCCGAGTTTCTCTCCTTCCTCGCATGAATTTCGGGATAGTCCCACGGAGATGACGTTCGTCGGCGTTCCTGAGCTCCAGGTTTTCGGGGGGTCAATTTGAACATCATAATCGTGATCAGCGACCTCAAAAACCCTTGGGTACCCGACTTGGGCCAATTCTGACTCTCATTTACAAAGTTATTAAATTTGCCAAAAGGCCTCTCAAAAAATGCATTTTTGTATGCATTTTTGGCTGCAGCAATGCAACTTCCGGTTTCTAATAGGTAGAAATTAGGTAGGAATGGTATAAATAATTTTTGGAAGCGAATGCAAAAAACCGCATTCCGATCCGTCCTATCCTAAAAGATTTCCTATATTTGGCCTTTTTAGTGCTTCATTGCCTCGACTAAAAAGTACCTTACTTGAATTAAAATGGATAACAGAGCATCTACCACGTTTAGTGAAAGAGGAAATAAATTAATTTTGTTTAATAATTTTAAGTTTTCCAATGCTAATACTAGCAAATGTGGAAAAATTCGATGGAAATGCTGTAACGCTAAATGTACAGCTAGAGTGTACTCCCACGTTTCCAATGAAGAGGTCAATGGAGAACACAATCATGGTGTTGAAATTAAACTTACAAGAAATGCAGTGAGCAATAGTGTTAAAAGGAAAGCAACTTGTGGTCCAGTTGAGAAACCATCAAAATTAATAATTCGAGAATTGCAATCAAATAATTTTGCGGAGAACATAAACTCAGAAGACATCAATCAAATAAGAAAAAATATTCATGCGGCAAGAAGAAAATTCTTGCCAATATTACCTAAAAACCAAGAAGATACCTTGATGAGCAAACACCACTGTTCAAAATAAACTCCGGAGTTCCTCAAGGCAGTGTTCTGGGGCCGCTACTTTACCTCGTATTAGTAGCCACATTCGCAGACGACACCGCCATACTAGCATCACACAAAGATCCTATTGTAGCATCAAATTCACTACAGCTTCACCTCAATAAGGTAGAAAACTGGTTAAAGAAATGGCGAGTCAAAACAAATGAATTGAAGTCTGCTCAGGTAACTTTCACCAACCGTAAAGGCAAATATCCAGAAGTCACTCTAAACAATCAAACTCTACCACAACGGGACGATGCCAAATATCTAGGCATGCACTTAGATAAGCGCCTAACCAAGCGCAAACAATTGGGTTTGAAACTAAGTGACTTATACTGGCTGATAGGTAGAAAATCTCAATTATCTATAAAAAATAATTGAAATTCTGGAGCGATTCCAATCGAAAGTGCTAATAATTGTTGTAGATGCGCTCCATGGTTTGTGCCAAATTTTGTTATAGCCCGTGATCTTCAAGTGAAATCGGTCAAAGCGGAAATAAAAAACTTATCCATAAGCTACAAAAATAGATTAAGATATCATCCAAATAGACTGACATATCTAACCTCATGGTACAACCAGCAACCCAGCGTAGACTTAAACGTTATAATCCATGCGACCTAATTAATAGGTTTTAACGAGTGTAAGGCGGAGTACACATGGAGCTACTCAAAAGAAACTGAAACTGAAATTACTAACCAGTTACTAACTGATTAGTGATGCTATATCCGCACATACGGTCTACTCAATAGTGATCTAAATCAGTAGTCTCTGATTACAGCTGTGGTAGAAAACATCAATTATTCACAATCTGACTAAAAATGAATACCGATTCGAGTGATGATGAATCCATCTTACTTTATTACTCTTTTATTATTATTCTTTTGCTATTTCACACCAAGCATGATCAGTTTCATCCCTCTTGGAGTAGCCTAGGAGCTTAAAACTATACAATACGGGATTTTTTTCAACTTGTTCCAATAATTAACTACGTGATTCAAGTCAAAATTGAGTCACCATGTCGAGTTGCCTAAACTGATTGCTAACGCGTTACTAACTGGTTAGTAACTAGTAGCGTCGTCTGCGGTATTCCATTCAATTACAATGGCTGCGACTCATCGCGGACTGGTTGGTGATTTGCGTCAGAATCACGTTTGTTTTGAGTAGCTCCATGTGTACTCCGCCTAAGTGTATCCCCAATAGACAAAACAAATTAATCTAGTTATTAATTATAGCTGTAAGAGATAGTAATCACTGGATTCCTGTCGAGCATGTCAACTGAATTGTCACACAATTTGCTTATTATAATAATTATTATAGATTGCAAATAAATAGGGAAATTAAAAAAAATAATAATAACGATGTTTAATATAAAACGAATAGCGCACATTTAATAAGTAATTTAAAGTATAGGAGTAGAAAACTATTGGAATTTAATTTATTTGATTCGACATCTTAAGACCCGTAATAATATAATAGTCAGTCAAACGGTAGTTTGAGGTGGAAAATTGTAGTGTAATTGCTTTTAGTGGTTTATTTTATGTTTTTTGGGATGCTGAACACGAATTTCAAGTTGTCCAACAAAAATTTTTCCCGCAAATATGAGAAATCATCAAAAATCAACAAAAAAAATGTTTTTTAGTGATTTTTCGCATAACTTGCAAAGCAAGCTATTGTATTCACAGTGGTCCTGTAGTAAAATGAAGAAGAGAAAATGATCTAAAAATTATCTCTCCCAAATTTTTTTTGTACATCGTATGGTTTCCTTGCAAAAGAGAATTGAACCATCGAGAAACTTCAATTATTTTGAAAAAATAGCAAAAAACACCATTCATTCTATAGGCTAATAAAAGATGTGAAATTCTGTACAATTTATGTATACGAGCATTCTTAGACATGGTTTCCATGATTTCAAGACAGCCTTCCAGTTCTTCTACGCCTACAAATAATCATTGACTTAATTCCAAGTGTTTGCAATTTATTAAATAAATATGAAAGCAGTACCTAATAAGAATTTCTGTCTAATTTTTATGTCTGTACTTATACGAGGCTTCTTAGGCACGGATTCAATACTTTCTTCACGGCAGCCTTTCGGTTCTTGTACTCCTGAAACAAATAAAGTAACTTAATTCCAAGTGAAGAAATAAAGGTGGGATAGAATTATCCTTGCATAGTTACCTTCAAGCGTCACACGACCACTTTCACTACACCCTCACTCAAATCTTTTTCACAAATAAAATAGTAATCCCTGTAGTTTTTGCATTGTATCTTAAGGGGGTTCTATTGCCACTGAACAACTTTTGTATTACCATTTTTGAAAGTAGTTTTTCTAAAATTGAACATTGCTTTAAAATCTCAGAGGGTACCGGGAGGTGCTGCCCCCGTCGATCCTCTTTTAAAGCAATTAAAAATTAAAATTTTACCAGAAGATTTATATTTCGAAAAGTTTGTCTTGTGTTTAGCGGCTCCCGGGACCTCTCACATTGCGCTCGTGCTCTGTCGGAGTTTTACAGAAGCCTGGCCAATCAGAAAAGGTCATTGTATGGCGAAACCCGAATTCGAGTTTCGTTAACGCAAACGAGGAAGTTAATTGAAGACAACAGTTATTCTGATTGCATTTATTTACATTGGATTGTTGTGTTGACTTGAATATAGACCATTCCAGGATGACGTAGGTGACAGGTCAGACATATTTGCTGGGACTCACACAACTTTATGAGACAACGTTAGTTTCATATGTAAACATTAGAAAGATTTTTTTTAAAGTTCTTTATTCAGAAGAAATAAATAGAAAATGCCACATTTTTGTAGTGTTATTAAATGCTCAATGCGTTGAGAAAGAAACAAGGTGTCATTTTTCCGGTTTCCTACTGTTTTGACAAACGGAGGGGATCATTTAAATGCGTTGTCTAGTGAATGAAGAAATGCTTGGATTAAAGCTTTGAAACGAGATACATTTTCGGAAAGCCAAGAGAATAATAGAAGTGGTTGTTCTAGGCATTTCATAACAGGTATTTTTTTTTATATGTATTCTTTTTATTATTACTTGTGTAAATTTTCGGTAAACCTGCTAAATTTAATTTTACCAGATGATATTGTTTTAGCCGACAGAGGTTTTTTAATTCTAGATTCTCTACAAATATTAGGTGCGAATTTAAATATATCAGTCTTTCCAAAGGGAAAAAATCAACTACATCCCACTGATTTGGAAAATACACATAATATTGCCACTGTACGAAGTCATGAAGAAAGAATTTTTTATGAAAGAATATCAATGAGTATGTTGTCTAAAAAAAGAGAATATACTGCATTGGACAAAATTGTAGTAGTTTGTAGTGCATTTATAAATATGTGTCCCTCGCAAATACCATTGAATTAATTTTTTTTTCATAATTTATTTTATTTTATGAATATATAAACATCTAAGATTTACAATTTGTTTTATGTGTATTATTTCTGTATATTAAACACAATTTTCAAAATTTGGCTAAAACACTATGAACATCCCTGGCCTCATACTGCTTATAGGCTTGCAAACTTTTGTAAGCCTTAAGTTGTTGTCCCGAATAAAAACTGTGAGTTAGTATACAAAATTTATAGAAAAGAGGTTTCTATACAAGTTACTCATATTAGTTTCGTTCGCGCTCAAATTCAAATGCTCAAATGTCAAACTGCAGATAAACAAACATTACGCGTTTCGGCTGAAAATGCTACGTCTAGATGTCGTCCTTATCCGAGAATTGGTAACTATGCAACCGCAAATACACAGATGTATTTCATGCTGCCTAACAATTTCTTTAGAGGGGGTTCAGCGAAGAGGTATGGGGCGAGGATTTCGAGGTTATGTATGAAATTGACAGAGTTGGGTATAGATGGGTATAGAACACTCTTAACGAAACACTTAAAAATTAGAATAACTAGACCGAATGACAAGTAACTTGACATAACTTGCTATCTGCCAAAAACTACTTATTCTCCTGATATTTCAACCATACGACGTACCACAATAGCTTGCTTTGCAAGTTATAAGCTGAAAAAGACTAAAAAAAATTTTTTTTTTTATTTTTGATGATTTCTCAAAATTTTGTTGGACAACTTCAGATTCGTATTCAGCACCTCAAAAATAATAAAATAAAACACTAAAAACTACACCAGAATTTTACACTTCGAACCCTCCTTGTGCACCATTTGACTGAGCTATAAAACCAGCATCAGATGATATAAATTCTACTGCGCGTTTGTCTGCGTGTAAATCTAACAAAAAAATTATTACATCATAGATTAGAAATAATTTTAATCTGCCATTGAAATATTTCGCCATATCCTGATAACCACTTGTACCTATAAAATTCAAAACGAAATACTTATAAATAGTGTTCGAGAATAGTGAACATCGCGTGCACAGAGCCAGAAATAAACTATAAATAGTTTCGTTGCTCATTTTAAATTAAAAATATTAATGTTATTTGGTAATAGTTCAAATTTGTTGTAAGAACAGTGCAAAAGTTATATAAAATGGAAAATCCATCTAGTTATATCAACGAATGCATTAAAAAGGCAGTGGGTACAGAAGAATGTTCTATAGAATTGGAAGGTAGTACCAAAAAGGGCGAAGGATATATGGGTGATGTAGTTTTTGTTAAAGTGACCTTAAACCAACCTAACACAATTAAACCAGAACTTCATTTAATGACTAAAGTAGGTAAAACTATACCTAACATGCAAGGCTTCATTTCGTTTGTTTTTAAAAAGGAAATGTTTTTTTACGACCAAATTGTACCTATCTTATACGATTTTCAAAAAGACAAAACTGTGAAAGAACCACTTGATGCATTTGCCAAATGCCATAAAACTTTTGTTAAAGATTCCATACATGTTATTGTATTGGACAATATGAAAGCAAAAGGATATGAAATGCTTCCACAAAACATTCCATTGAATGTAGAACATATTAGATTTGTGTTGAGAAATTACGCGAAGTTCCACGCTATTTCTTTAGCTCTCAGAGATCAAAGAAAAGAAATTTTTGATAAAGTTGATAAAACAGTAGATCCATTTGAAGTGTCTAGAAGACTCAAAGAATTTAAAGATGTTTATGATAAAGCCTCAACGGAAGTAATTCAAGAGTTAAACGAAGCTGGTAGAAAAGATCTAGCTGATAAATATGGGACATTGAAAGAAAGAGGACTTCTAAAGGTTTTAACTGACTGTTATGAGGATACTCCAAAAGAAAAAGTAATAGTACACGGAGACTCTCATATTGCTAACATGCTCTTCAAGTACGAGGTAAATCAATTCTCATATTTCTCAAATTTTTGGTACCATCGCATATAAGGCTAATTATCTTTCAATATAATCTTTAATTGGTTCTATACATGTTTGCGACATTAAATATTTAACTACGGCACCTGTAGAAAACTGAAGCGCATAGTTTTCTTTGTTTGTATGTAAATTTATTTTTGCGGGTATATCGGGTATATACAGGGTGTCCGATAAACCTTGTACAATATTGAAACTGGTGATAGACCAGGTCATGACTGTTCAGAATAACAGAATTTCACCTCAGTAAAAATCTCACCGAGATAATCGGCATTTTCTGAATTTCTGGAAAATCGCTACCTCGCCTTGGATTTTTGAGTGCCATGTCTACAAAATAACACTAATTCAAATATCTTTGCTGCTGAAGATTACTGATAATAATAATAATAATAATAATAATAATAATAATAATAATAATTAACGATGGAAATAGTTACCCCACATTACAAAAGAATGCCCATTTTGTCCATGGTATAAAACATAGTATAATTATTTTTGGAGGGAGTGATATTTCCATTGAATTAAAGCGTGGTTTTATTCTATGTTTCTATCAGCTTTTATACTTTCGCCCAAAATAATATTTTATGTTTATATTTTTACTCAATTTATCTTTTATTCTCTAGTGTTATTATTTTGTTTTGATTTTGTCAAGATAAAATGTGGAAATTATTAATAATAACGAATAGATTGCTTGATAGCATTAAAGAGTATGTCAACAAAATGAACTTTTTATGTAATCATCCCAATAAAATTATTATCGAAATGAAATTGTCGATTATCCGACATCTCGCAATTGTCCCAACATCCAGGTACCAACGAAGTTTCAGAGATCGACAGATATAGGTTGCTAAACAAGTTTGAATTGGATTTTTTGACCTGTAACAAACTTTTTTCTTCTTTTCGTTTTTGTTGTGTATTGAAGATAAAAATTATAGGTACCTACTCATTTTGTTTCATCCGGTAGTATTTATTTCACGACGATGGATAGGACACCGTGGCCCAATCCTGTGGCCGCCCAGATCACCTGACTTAAATCCATTGGATTTTTTTACTGGGGCTATTTGAAAGAACTATGTTTCCCCACACCTTTAACTGGCGTGAAACAATTAAGACGGCGTATTCACACTGCCGCTCAGAGAATCTGTGATTCGGGGGCTATAACGCATTTGAAAAGGTTCTTTTTGAAAAGATGTCATCTCTGCATACGAGCGGATGGGAAACAATTCGAGCATTTATTTTAATATTATTCAGTGCAATATCGAATAATCGTTATTGTGGTTAAAGATGATGATTAAAGAAAACGTTGAATTAGTATTTACTTTTTTACATCTCATTGAATGCTTCTAAACAATTGATTCGTTATTACTCATAATCATTTCGTCATTTCATTTTGATTGGGTAAAAATAAAACACATTAGCGACAAAGTCGTAAAAGTTGGTTTTAGCTTAGAATAACACCACACACAATACCACTCGTTCCAAAAAGAATTGTAGTATGTTTTATACCATGGTAGAGTCTTGACAAAATGGGCATTCTTTAGTAATTAATGTCCACCTCCACGTGGTTTTTTTTTTTCAGAAAATAATGTCAAACTTTTGTTAATAAAAATTGGTGGGATTCATATCTGGAATTTTACTCACATTTCTCGAAAAATTGTATCAATTTCTGAAAAACTATTCTGTACGTCTGAAGGCATCACTCATCAGTAATATTCAGCAGCAAAGATATTTGAATTAGTCTTAATTTGTAGACATGGCACTCAAAAATCCCAGGTGAGGTAGCGATTTTCCAAAAACTCAAAAAATGCCCATTATTTCGAAAACGGTGAGATTTTTACTGAGGTTAAATTCTGATATTCTGAACAGTCATGACCTGGTATATCACCAATTCCAATAACATCTACTCCTTGGCCTGCTTGTCCACACAGGTATGAAATTTACAATGCAAATAGGGAAAAAAATCCCGACGAAAAGTACAAGACGGTTTATAATTTTAAAACTTGTTCTTTTAATTTTAAAAATTAAAAACATATTGATTAGTTTGATTATCTTATATTAAATTTTACGATATTTTATGAGTAGACTTCTAAACAAAATCCTAAAAATGTTTAATGAATAAATTGTTTTAATCTTTTATCTTCTCATTAAAATTGAAGGTATTAAAAGTCCAGGTTTAATTTAAGTGTTATTATATAAAATAATTGTATTTTAAAAGCAATTAAATAGTGATAATTGAATCAAAGTTCAATAGAGCCGCTATTTTTTAACAAACAAATGGTAAAAGAATGAAAGATGCTACAAATATACCTATTATACAAAATATTAACGAAATATGGTGGGAAAAATCTATACTGAAAAAGTAACGACACCTTGTAAATTCAAAAATACTTAATTCTAAGAAATAAACCTGGTCTTCCTCTACCGGCTTTGTCGGCGCGTGGTCTCCATTCAAGTAATGTTTTGATCACCTGATCTTTTTATCTGCAATGACGTCTATAATACCTATCTTGTGATACTCCAACCATTGAACTCTCCATCTTACGTGGTGTCTTACGTGACGTCTGCGTAATAGGTCGTCATTAAATTTATTAAATATATTTTTTTTAACAGGTAGGTAGAATTCCCAAAAAACGTAAAAACAAAAAATTTCAACATTCCCATTTTTTACAATTTTATTTTAATAGCATTCCAAGTATTGCTTTTAATATAACATTTTCCAAAAAAATATTGACAAAAGTTATACGATAGTTGTATAAAATAAATAAGGCAAATTGTCAGAATAATTCGTTTGAACTGCTTCCACAATTGTATCCAAAAGCTGAAAACTGAAAATTCCAGTAAAACTATTAAGAACAATATCTGTTTTTAAGAGATCACACAATGTTGATGTTTTTAAAGTATTTACTTGCACCTCAAAGTCACGAAACTTAGTGGGTCCTTCATACTGATCTTGCTCATTTAAGAGCATTAGCAGGCTTTGTGCACCTTCCAAATTATCGTTAGTACATTCAGGCCCTGATTCTTCATTGCACTAATAGTCTGTGAAATCTATAATTTTAACAGTATTTCTCCTGTTTAACCTTTCACTTCTTTCAGAGGCTTCTCGTTCTGGTTCTGTAGTTTGAACTAATGAAACCGACAAATTCTGACTGGGAACAGCTGTCAGCTTTAAACTTCTTCTTCCTATGACATATAATTATTTTATTTACCTCTTCGGAAAAAATCGTCATCAATAAAATGTTTTGAATAAACGACCATATACTTAGTCACAACTTTTCCAATTTCTTAAAATCCAAGCTTAACACCTACACATCCATGTGGGCCGTCCTAACTCAGATACTACTTTCACGCGACATTTTCCAGCCTCTGGGAACAAATGGAAACTTAAATCCGTGTTTGTTTTCGCCCATGAAGAACACTGAGGTACGGAACAATATGAGTTACTCATTCTTATTTGAAAAAACTACACTACACAACTGTTTTTTAAAAGCAAATATAAAACGACCTATTCAACAAGTACAAAACAATACAATGAATGTCTGTGAAAAGGGTTGCATTTGCCACCACGAGAGGGCGTATTAGTTATTTTGATTCGCCTATAGTTTTCGAAGCAAAATAGCATGTAGAATTTATAAACACAAAGTTTTTAGTTATGATAAACTAAACCAGTGTTATTAGAACTTTTTCATCGAATTTGAAGGATGCGAATAGCTGATCGGTTCTGTCAGTGTAATATAGACTACATTAAAAAGCAATAGATTACAACTGTCAAATTTCAAACAAAAATTATAACTATTTTGACATTTAACATAACCTACAAATACCACTTGGGTTTTTTTAAAAACCGTATCACAGCAAGTAAATAGAGAGTTATTGCAAACTGGCAGAATGTATACCGTATACGTTATACCTTAGCGCTATGAGGATGTAAGGTATGCGTAAAATAGTGAGTTATTAGAGAGTTATTGCAAACTGGCAGAATGTATACCGTATACGTTATACCTTAGCGCTATGACGATGTAAGGTATGCGTAAAATAGTGAGTTATTGCAGTTGTTTTCTCAAGGTAGTGACGTTTGACATGCTAATAGTGGGGTGTCAATGGTGTCGAAATATAAATATTGGATATTGTGCTTGAGTTGATGGTAGAAAAGTATTAACGAAATTACGGAAGAACTTTTGAATATTTTTGTTGAGGAAGAACATGAAGATGAACACATAGATGAAGCCATATTATTTCACCTTATCAATAATAAGGAAGGTCGAGGAAGAAATATCAATGATCGCCTCAATTTAGAGTTAATGTTAACCCATTACATAAAATCAAATTTCCGATTTGAAAGAGAACACATTGTATTCTTAGCAGAACGTCTTATGTTACCAGTTGTAATTAGAACAAGAAGAAGTAATGTTATATCAGGTATAAACTATTGATTTTCTCCTAATGAAAGTAAAAACCTATTACCCCTAATTTTGTGTTACAGGACTTGAAGGATTGTGCATTTTGCTTAGAAGATTAGATTATACGAATAGGTTGAAGGGTTTTGATGAAATTTCAACAATCAAAACCGGGAACCAGGAAGTTCATACAAGAAAAGGCTCTTAAGATCCATCGGAGCAAAAAACAAATTTCATTTTTTGTATTTTAAATAATTAACATCTTTTCAATAATATATATTTAAATACATTACAATTAAGCACAGAATTTTGGAAAATGATTTCTTTAATCCCCAGCCAGCAGTTAAATTTACATTATAACGATTGGATTATAGGTTTTTCCCAATCTGTTGTAATCCAAACAGACTAAGTTCCTTGAAATAATGCAATAATTTATTTTTCAAAATACTCATAAACTAATTCATCTAACAAACCCTTTTATGGTACCGAAGCCCTATGTTTTGAGGGTTGGATATTGGATTTTTAGAATTTGTAGCTGAAATATATCGTAAACAGTTTAATATAAATGTAGATAATTAAAACTTTTGTATTAATTTGTATTACTTTTCAACATAAACTCAAAATTATCGAGAATAATCGTTTTTATTAAAGTCTAATGTTCAGTCGAAAAATTTTGTTTACAAATTTTCAATTTTGTAACTTTATTTACGTTAACCATTGAATACGGTTTAACATTGCTCTTCTTCTGTTATTCAATTCTAAAATCGATCGCGAAAAAGCCGCTTTTTGGTTTTAGAACATCAAATATGCATAAGGTATAAGGTTTAAGGCTCTCCTTATGCCTTAGATATAGCGTACGACGTTATACCTTAAAAATGGTTGTTTACTGTTGCGCACGCGTAACTGTCACTGTAAGGCATACCGTATACCCCAAATGATGTGCAATAACTCTCTATAGCGTACGACGTTATACCTTAAAAATGGTTGTTTACTGTTGCGCACGCGTAACTGTCACTGTAAGGCATACCGTATACCCCAAATGATGTGCAATAACTCTCTAATATGTTATTCCGATAATATAATACACCAAATATTATTGAACGCAGCTATTAATTTAAAGCTAAAGGAAAGGGGTTTAAACTGTGAACTGTCCTAAAAAGTACGAAAAAAGTCCTAGGCCGAAAAGTGCTTCTTCTTGTTATCGTGTACTGTATCGAACTTGACGTTTTTTGCCATAATCGAATAAAAAATATATTTTTTTAGAAATAAAAATTATAAGTTAAAACGATCAAAACAATTTGTGCAACTTATTTTGAAGGCAACTATAAATCAGATGGTAGTTTGAGGCTCTAAACAAAAAAACAGACACTGAACATCACAGATAACCTTTTTGATACAACTTAATTAGATAACTAGAGAAAACCGAATGCACAATAAACTAAAATTAATAATAGCTTTCGTAATATTCATAAAGATAAAGACTTTGTATCAGAAAATAACTAATTTGAAAACTTAAATAAAATAATGGTTGTCCCGAGAGTCGCCAGGACAACTGGATTGGTCGAGATCTAGCAGTGCAGGAGAAGCTGGGCTTTGCTGAGAACTCGCTCTGTTTTTTCTAAATCTCCTACAAGGGTTCGTTAGGTAAAAAACAACCTTAGACAAAAAAAACTGGTGAGTTCTTGGTTTTAGATATAATAACTCCTGTTTTAGTTCTTAAATGTGTTGTAGTTACTTTTATCAAAGTACCAAATAAAAAATACGGGAGAATTACAAATAAAATCATATTTTGGTCATCCAAGGTACCTATAGAACATTTTAAGGATTGTTAGTTAGTATTAGTTTTATGCGGTACCAAATTAATTGTTCCACCAAATTAATAAATAAATAATTTTAGAATGGCATCAAAGATCCTGTAAAAATGGTTTTCGTTGATTTCCAACTCTGTGGTTTTCACTCACCAATGACGGATATCTCAAGTTTTTTGTATATGGTGTCATCAAAAGAAGAACTTTCTCATTTTACAGAACTTATGGAGTATTACCACAAAGAACTTTCTTTATTTTTGTCTGAGTTGGGAAGTGACATTAATAAATTATATCCCATATCTACTATGTGGGAACATTGGAAAAAGTATTCCTTCTTTGGATTTATTCAAGCTTCTGGGTTTCTAAAACTATTTTATGCAGGAACTCCTCCAGATTCAAGTGATATTGTGAATAACGTTGATAAGTTTTTCTCAAACATGAATATGAAGTGTAGAAGCACCTATTTGGAACGTTTGATAGCTATCATCGAACATCATTTTAAATTTATCTAATACTGTTTCAATTTTCTTATTAAATATAAATAACAACATGAAAGGTATATTTTCTTTGTTAACTGAAAAGGTTTCATTTTGATGGCTCTTAAGGAAACGTTTCACTCCAACTACTCAAGGAAGAACTTTAAAGATTCTGAACTATTTAACCACTTTTGACGAAATTATAATTTCTGTAATACTTGATTTTTCCAAAAACGGTATTTCGATAAAACTTGCTTTGCGTCAGGAGCGTCACTTACAAAATGTAAAGTAATATTATTTTTTATTTATTTATACGATATATAAGACCCGAAATCTTTTACAGAATAAGATAGTACCGGTTTATACAGGGTGTTTCATAGTTAAACCGACATACGTTAACTATAAATAGAGGGTACTTAGGTGATTCCAAATAACCTTAGTTACTGGGTCTAACGCCTTTAATAACCGAGATACTGGGTGTTTGATCCATTTCGGCCAATATTTTGATAAGCCGTAACTTTAGAACCACCCTGTAGATTTCTCTCATATTTGGTACAGGTATAGTGTGTTAATAGCCCAATCCTATAGTGTAAGCATTACAATTAAAATCCAGATCCGGATTAAGAAGAATTTGTAAAATTTGAAAATCCCCAAAACAACACCCTGTATATCAGATTTTTTAAAATTGGGATGGATATTTGAAAAGAACGGAAAAAATTAGTTAAAGTGAAAAATTTTTTTAAGTGCACATCCCATTCTACTACTGGAGCTTTAACGTCAAATTACATCAAATGCATTTTTTTCATTTTCACAAACAGTAACTTTCGAAATACCTGGTAGATTTCTTTCATATTAGGTACAGTTATCATTTTTTAGTAGCCCAATCGTATAATGTAAGTACTATACTACAGTTAAAATCCAGATACGGATTAAGAAAAATTTATAAAATTTGAAAATCCCCAACGCAACACGCTGTATATCAGATATTTTTTAAATTGGATCAGACATTCGAAGCGAATGGAAAAAACTGAGATATTCTGACATATTTTTATAAATGCACATCTCGTTCTATATATTACTACACTTTTAAAGTAAATTCAATTAATGCAATACATATTGTCAATTTCATAACTTTGGAAACACCCCGTAGATTTCTTTCATATTTGCTACGGGTAGATTGTTTAAATAGCCCAATCGTACAATTCAAGAACTAAAGTTAAAACCCAGATCCGGATTAAGGTAAATTTGTAAAAGTTGGTAATCTCTAAAATAGCATCCTGTATATCAAATTTTTTTAAATGTAATCGGATACCTATTTAAAAAAAGAAAAAAAAAGACAAAAGATGTGTTATACTAAAATATTTGTGCACAAGAGCGTTCTACAAAAAAAAATACAGATTTAATTTTTCGGATTAATTCCGGATACAAACACATCTTTTTTCTTTTTTTCAAATAGGTATCCGATTACATTTTAAAGAATCTGATATACAGGGTGCTATTTTAGAGATTATCAACTTTTACAAATCTTCTACTAAACTTCTTGTAATATTTTTAGTGAGTCTAAAATTTTTAATAAAATTTTGTTCTGTCACCTCAAAAGGATTAATTTTTAACCATATTTGTCTAGGTATTCTAGGTATTATTTGCTCTTCTTTAACTTCTTCAACATTTGTCTAATTACTAAATCTTCATCATAATCCCAATTTGCGAAGAATGCCATTGTGTTATTTTTCAAGTATAAAATTGCAAATGTCTGTTTTTATAGGTTCATACGTCGTTTCAATCTATCAATATGAGCATGCGCGTGAAAGGATTTAAAACGATGGGACCCACATCTCTTACTTTAAATCAAGCGACCGATATACACTTGATTTTTAAAAGAAGTGATAATTTCAAGAATACGTCTAAATGACTGATCCACTAAAAAAGTAATCCCTTCTCTTGAAATGATAGATCGCACGATTCAAGAATCGACACCCTGTAACAAATTTGCATGCGCATGCGCGATTTAAGTTGTCTTACTGTTAATGTCAATCATCATTTCCGTTATTCCGATTGTCGTGGTATTGCCGTTTTGTGGGTAATTACTGGCATTTGATGAAAATGAGAGATGCAATACGTATAGACCAAAATAATAAACTCTTCATTTTCTCAGAAATTGTAAGGAATAGGTACTACACTAAAATTATGTATGCCGTGAATGCAATCAAGTTTCTCCAGTAATGTCATATTGTCAACACTGTCTTTTCATTCAAAAAAAGGTAAACCAAATCGAGTAAATTTAACACAAAAATAGCATTACGCAGTTACGCTGCGGACACACACAACGATTTTGGACGTTCGATAAAAAGTCATGACGTCCACATTCCTTTAGTGGCGTGAAGATATGCATGGAACTTTTCACATAGCACGGCACGATTTTTTATCGTACGTCCAAAATCGTTGTGTGTGTCCGCAGCGTAAGTCGGATTGAGATGGAATTTTTTGCATTCGCTCGTCGCTCGTCTAGAAATTTTGTGCCATATTTTAATCTTGTACTTTTTTGAAATTGTATCGCTGCATCAAAAAGTGCATTTTTCTTTCCAAGCGTTGAAGAAAAAATTCATATCTTGCACAGAAAACATCCGAACCATACGAATTTCAATACCCCGGGGTGCTTTGGGTCGCTTAACCTGAATATGATGGTCAAATAAGCGCCAGGAACCTCACCTGAAGTTCCCTGTGAACTCATTAAAAATCGATCGAAACTTTTTACCCGGAGTTTTTTCGGGTCGCTTGTCCCAGACATTGAAATTATCCTCCGGAGGATCTGGTGCACTCGGCATGGCTAAAAACGTCATCTCCTGTAGTTTTACTGAAATTACTTATCGAATCGGTCGATACACAATAAACTAGAACCAAATTCATAGCATTTCTGATGTGGTTTCAGAACAAAAATGCCCATGGGTGTATCCAGTTACGTGGAGGTATAATTTTAAAGACTTGTCCTTCTACAGAACAAAACGCTTTCACCCCTCTCGCACCCTTCCTGATTATCGGATCGAGTTCTTGTAGGGATCAAATCAAATAGAAAAAAATCATCATTCGATGGCTAATAAAGAATTTCCCCCAATTTACTCTTTCATTGCGAAAATAGAAACACAAAATCCGAAAATCCGATTAATCAGTGTCAAGTGTCAAGAATTTGAATGAATACAAGTTACTTTTCTCAGTGTTTTCAAGTTGTATTTGAGTCAATGCCGTGACGTATTTCCTCTCAATATTGTGTCTATCCAACATCAAAAGGACTGATCAAGCTTTCGCCTCTTATTAGATGGAGTACTCTGTGGTAAAAACCAAGATATAATAGCATATTACATTCCGAGGCGGGAAATTAGTTATTACTATCGAGAAATTCGAGACGCGCGATGAACTTTTTAAAATGAAGGCATCTCATGTTAATATCCTCGAAACAAAGATTGCAATACCTGACACTGAGACCTACAAAAGTCGATCTTTTCTGATAGTGGATCAAAATTCGGTAAAATTCGTCAAAAAATATGTGAATTTTCGAAAAGAATTTCAAAATGAACGATTTTTCTTACAATGGAGACATGGAAAATATTTCAAAAGGTTGCTCATTAATTATACATAAACGGTTGAATGTTGGCAGTGAAGAAGAGTTGCAAGATAAAGGTAAGTAATTTGTTTTTAGAGTGTTAATTGTTAACAGTTTATATAGCCATTTTTTAATTTCACAGAAATCACCTTCCAACTTTAATTTCAATTCTTCCCACGTGTCTGCTGATAAAATATTGGAGTGTCGTCTGCAAAACCAATTATATTTTCTGAGGATCTTAACGAAAATGGGCCATTAACATATACAGATCTGGTCAAATTTTAGCGGAACATAGCATTTTCAATGTATTTTGAACAAGAGCTCACATAGAAGTCGACCAGCGGGATATATAAGTTATCTACGCGACGACGTATCAACTATTCAATTGAACCACTGTTCCCCTTCCTGCCTCGAGCAACTGGCACTTGATACTAGCCACTCAGTCTACTGAAAGTCAACGCCGCAGTAGAATTAGTAGCTGATAAGATTGAAAATAAAATTATCATGTTCACAAAGGAAGAAAAGATACAAATTTTAAAGTGGTATTTTGGGGGCCACTCGATTCGAGATACAATAAATTTATTTATTGTTGCATTTGAAAATAGGCCAATTCCGACACAGTCCACCATTTCTCGAATTATTAAAAAGTTCGAGAAATGCGGATGTGTTCAGAACTCTGCCGGAAGTGTGAAAATTTCGATGAACCATGTGTAAAGCCAATTAATGAAAAACGTCTTATTTACAGACGAGTCATCGTTTTCTTTACATTGAAAACATAATCCATCCATTGTACGATATTGGTCTCGGGAAAATCAGCATCTGAGTATTCCTGTGCGTACTCAATACCCACAAAAACTCAATGTTTGGACAGGAATGTTAGGAGACTATATGATAGGTCCCTTCTTTATCGATGGTAACCTAAATGGTAACAAATATTTACAGCTCCTGCAAAATCAAATTATTCCAACACTTCAGCTACTTCGTATTAATTTTGGGGACATTTGGTTTCAACAGGACGGTTGTTCAAGTCACAATAAACGACTAGTGACACAATTTCTCCTAAATACGTTTCCTGATCGATTGATATCTACACATGATACGATCAAGTGGCCTCCCAGATCACCAGATTTATCTCTTTGGGGATATCTGAAAGAATCCGCTTATCGGCATGAATTTCAGAGAGCTACAAATCTTGATGAATTAAGGGGGAAAATTATCCAACTTTGTTCCAACATTACGCCAAATCTTCTCAGCGATATGAGAATATCGCTGTATCACAGATTTGGCTATTGTTTGACACAACAAGGAGGTTTATTTGAAACTTTAATACATTAGATTCGTAGTTTTTTTTTACATTTTAATGTATTTTTACCGTTGTTTTTTAAATCGTAGAATGTATTTTATTTTCAAAGCCGTTATGGCAAGAAGGAACCACAGCAACAAATAATTTCTCGCATAAAATGGAACTGGAAATGGAATGGCGTCGCAAAATCTGTTCCTGAAAGCCTCACATACACACCTCCTCTCCTAACATTTTCGTACTGCAGCCGGTCAGTGCTATTAAGCTAACGCAGACAGGCGCTCTGCTAGCGAAGAGTAGGGATACAATAATTTAGAGTGGTTCAATTAAATAGTTGATACGTTGTCGCGTAGATTACTTCCCGCTGGTCGACTTCTACGTGAGCTCTTCTTCAAAATACATTGAAAATGCTATGTTCCGGTAAAATTTGACCAGATCTGTATATTAAATAGTATGGGTGACCTGGTGAGATCGTCCACTCTTACAGTTTGATACCTTTCCGATAAATAACTTTCAAAAAGTCTTAAATATTGGTCTCTATATCTTCTAGAGAGTGCAAGAGTAGATTATGGCTAACAGTGTCAAAAGCCTTAGACAAAATAGATTAGATTAGATTGAAATGAGACTGTTTAGATTCTCTTTAACTTTAATACTTTCAGATATATTGTGGTTATCCTCGTATTTAGAGTATCAAGTTTAGCTTTGACCATATTATTAAACTTCATCACGTAATACATGTATTACCATGAATCTTCAAAGAGACGCTTCTGTCAAGCCCCCAATGTTCATGTGTTTGTTAACTCGCCTCATAAAAAGACTAGAATTATTGTTGTTCTTTTGTTAACGAACTCATCAGCTTGTCACTGTCCTGTTGATATTTCCCACTGTTTCTGATATTTGTTTTGCGAACATTTCTTCCTAGTTTTATTGTTTTTGCAATTCTACAAAATGTATAGACAATTTATACAGTGACCGATTACCACTTATATAAACAAAACAATATTCGAATTGTTGAGTAAATGAACTGTTGTTAAATTTATTAGCTTACTGTTTACGCGTAAGTTCCCCAAAAAATGACTAAATTACCCGTAAGTGTGCCACTGCCGGCACGAGCTCACCGTTTGACTCTTTAGTTTTAATGACATGCCGCGTCTCGGAAGATCAAGGAACCGTGGAAGAAACAACGGAAGTTCGTTCACTGCAATTTCTACGTTTCTAGGATCAACTTGAGATATATTGTTTCAGGTTTCGCAAAAGATCATGAATCATGCGTACAGAGTGTTTTTTATCTATTTTTTTTTACTTTCCTGGTGAATATATCTCAACATAGTTATGTATCAGTTAAAGAGAAAGTACTGTGATTATGATGGAAGTGTTTCGAGGTTCCGATACTTTCATAAGAACATTTTTTCCTGCAATTTTCTATTTATATTAAATAAACTTTTTTCTTAAAAGCCACAAATGAAAGAGAAAATATAGTATTTATTAGTTCTAGAAGGGAAGCTGAGTGAGAAGGACCATATCTCATTAAACAAGATATAAAAGTGCTGTAGCTATAAATAAATTTTTTTATTAAAATTACCTTCTAAACCATTCATTAGTAACACATCATCAGAATACAATAGAATCAACGAGTCCTTGTGCTGAATATATGCCAAATAAGTCTCAAAAATGACAGTGAGTAAATGAACCTTAATATAATTTTATTTTAATTTATGACACCGGATATAAATTCTGAGGTCAAAGTTGATAGGTTAATAATTGAGATTGGCGTACAATTGTCCACGTAACAACTAACAAAAAGATACGAAAACATTAAGCACCTCACATAGTGAAGTCGTTCTGGCGGAAAAAAAACCCGATAAACGAAGTTGCTCTTTTCGAAAAAAAATTTTTGTGCTTTCATAGATTCGAGGTCCCTCTTTCACGTAATCACTATATGAAAGCTAAGGGAGGTGTGGAGGGGGTGGGGGGTATCTCTGTATCTGTAAATCTAGAAGGGTGGGTCACCCCACAGCACGTAGGCCACATTTGGCCCATTGTGCGTCCTTCTGAGGTTGAGCCTTCCTTCTAGCTCATCAGCCAGCCTACTTGTTTAAAGTAGGCGATGACGTCGCCTGAAGGTAGCTCCCTCATGTTGGCATGTGTTAGCCACCGCTCGCCGAAAAGAAAATGTCTCATTGTGAGAGTGTCGGGCATTCGCAAAGAATGTGTTCGACAGTCTCGTGGCCAGTCAGGATACCTGTGGCTGTGCGCAGGTTCTGTCTGTTCATAGTCATGTATTTTTTGGCTGTTTCGCTGTTCGGATACTGTAATAGTTCCTTGGCTAGCTTGCAACCTGTTTCGTTGTCCCATCTACCCTTAAACTTGTCAAGGGAGTGTTTCTTCAGTAGGTCAGCCACAGCTGATGCCGATAAGCTTATGAAAGTGCCAGGTCCCAAAAGTTCCATGACCTTTCATCCAAGCTAACGTGACCACGTTGTTGTTGCAAGCTTCGATCAGGGCCTGGTGACATTCTAGTACTAGACCTGATGTAATCCGTGGTCTATCCAGAGCTAGTAGTGCCTGTCTGCTGTCCGTGAGGATGTAAATATTATTACCAGTAATGTTTCTACTGGTAGTCTCTTTTGCGGCGATTGAGATAGCAGTGAGCTCTGTTTGAGCTACATTTGTTTTAGACCCATCGGTGTAGATGCATAAGGCACCTGCTGCCAATGTAGCCTCTTGTACGTTTTTTGTTATTACCCTGTAGGGCCTGTAAAAGGCATATCTTGGTGCAATCGAATCTGTGTTGGCTTGTGGGACCTCTCCAAGGACCTCGTGCCACAAGTTACACCTCGACTGACCAGATCCTACGTCAGGTTGTATACCTGTAGAGCGTAGCCGTGTCATGGTCATCACCACAGCCTCCTTAATAAATATATCAAGGGGGTGAGACCAAGGATCACCTCCATTGCTCTAGTTGGTGTGGTTCTCATGCTCCCCGTTATGTCGAGGCATGCTATTCTTTGGATTTGATCCAAATTTGCGTACGACTGTCCGCTGGCTAGTTTTGACTCCCCAGGCAATCGCACCGTACGTTAGCATAGGTCTTATGATTGCAGTGTAGATCCAGGCCGTAACCTTAGGTGACATTCCCCAGGTGCGGCCAATGGTTCTACGGCACTGTTCATAAGATATGTATGCTCTTTTGACTCTGTTTTCTAGGTGAGAGTTCCATATTAACTTGCTGTCAAAGGTGACCCCCAAATATTTCACCTCTGCAGAAAAGTTCAATTTAGTATTTAAGAGCTTTGGGGCCTCGATGTTTGCAAGCTTCCTTTTATTCGTGAAAAGAACCATCTCTGTCTTTTTTGGGTTTATTGACAGTGAGTGGTCTTTGCACCACTGTTCTATGATATTAAGGGCCTCTTGCATTCTAGCACAGAGTATTCCTTCAAATCTTCCTGTTTGCAGAATCACTAGGTCGTCTGCATAAGCTATAGTGTAGAAACTGTCATCATTGAGGCGATTGACTAAGGTGTCTAGGACCATGTTCCACAGTAGTGGTGAGAGCACCCCTCCCTGTGGACAACCTTTTACAACCATGCCTCTTATGGTAACATCATCTACACTGATTTTTATTGCTCTCTTTGAGAGCATGTTATATATCCATCCATTTATTGTGTTGGGGATATTTTTATTAGCTAAGGCATTTGCTATTTTGGGAAAAGTGGTTTTGTCGAACGCACCTTCAATGTCTATGAATACACCCAAGGTGGACTCTTTAGAGTCCAGGGGGGTAGGGGGTAAATTAACATGTAAAGAAATGGGAAATCGGTTTTTCACACGTAAATTGCAGGGTTTTATTCGAATCGAAACCACTTCTAGATCATATTCGGATTCAAGAGGTCATTTTACATAAGAATCAGCAAGAATCGTGTCAGGGTCAGAATTTTTTTTTTTGCCGACCAGTGTAATCATGCAGCTGATCGCTAAAATGCGATTATCTCGTAAACCTTTAAGTTTTAAGGTTAATAACAAGTATGCTTTTTTCTACTAAAATTACGGGGATTTAATATTATTTTACAAAAATAGCGCTAACTTAAAGAGCAAAAAAGTTTATCGCACATTTATGCCACAAATGTGGCCTAACTAGTGCCCTCTACAAATTACATCGAAGTAGGTACCAGGTTATGATTTCTTGTTCTCAAAAACCCCTAGTTTCAAATTATTACGTATAGATATCCAAAAACGCTAAAGTTATTGCAAAAAATAAATCTTAAAATTTAACATTTAACACCCTGTATGTTCCTTATTAGCAACATTTTATTAAAGCAAGTTGGTTCAAATCGTAATATTTTAAACTGAGGAATCTACCATATTTCTATGTACAATTATTTAAAGACCATCCTGTATAAAAATAAGCTTAATGTATTTCAATTTTTGGTAGTCCTGAGTAAGGCGTAAAGTTATAAATTAACATTATTTAGAAAAACCAAAAAGAATTTCGTCTTTACCCAAAATTTTATTTCTTTATATTTTTTTTTTACTATTTCCCCCGTCTTAATTTCCACCAATCACAAACGCGCAATTTTGAATTACAAATGGTTTCTAGATGATTATTTTTTTCATCTGTCAAAACAGTCAGATTTTCTGATTTCAGCCAATAACAACTCAGGATCCTAACCAATCATTGTGTTTTATACTGATAAAACTGCTTCGTCGTTTTTGTTTTTTGATTAAACTGTGTTTACCTATTTGAGATGTCAAATGTAAACATTTATCAATTATTATTATACTAAGATGTATTGCAAATCTATGTTAATAACCAAATTTCAAAATGTATTTGTAAACTAACCTGTTTTTATTAGTTTATTTCAAAACCCTATAACATTTTTACATACCTCACTTTAACACTAAACTTAAAATTAATTAAATTAAGAAAGACTTCATTTCATTCTTCTTCTTCGCTTTTATTTACGGCGCCGTTTCACGGGGTAGCCAGTCAAAAAATCGCCTTGGTGGCCCTGTATGTAAAACTATAACAGCTCAGGTTTCAATTTAAATTGGTAAAGAAAATTTTCAATATTTGTGTGTAAAGTGTCTTTTGCATAAATGACTATGTTCTCTGTTTTTAATACAAAATGATTCAAAAAATAATCCTTTCAAATACGACTCGTCCTCTGAAATTTTATAGATTAAATTTTTGATCTTCATACTCACACGCCTTTATTTTAGGCAAAACCACTCAAACAAACTGATTTAAGATAAAATCACTCGTCCTGCGGACTCGTGATTTTATCAATCAGTTTCTTTTCGTGGTTTTTCCAAATAAAGCCGTTTTCGTGAAAACCAAAAATTTAATCGATAAAATTTGGAGTACTCGTGGTATTACCTTTGAAAAAACTCTATGACAGCTCCTACCATCAGTTTTCACCAGCGGCAAAACTTGACAGCTGTTGTCACCAACAATTGCAATATCTTTGACAACAAGTAATTATGGTCTCCTAGGACACCAGAAAACGACGCTAAACAATTTTTCTGATTTTATTGTCGATAAATTTTGTAATATAGAATAGGCAAAGAAATACGAGCTTTTCGAAACTACAAGTTTAGAACAACTAAACCTAATCCTGAAAGATTGGGCGTGGAATATGAAGAAAGAAAACGGTGAAAATTACAAAGAACTAGTTATGAAGACAATGTGGGAACACCGTTGCAAAAAAATGCAAGAGATGTGTTTTATGAAGTGGAAAATAATTTTTGATCTATTTAAAACTATTATCTTAAAGTCTAGTAGGGAAGCGAAACGAATGAATTTTGTAGTAATTTGTGATTAAATAAATTACCTGTTTTTCAGTTTTCAAATTAATACCTACATATTTATTATACGAAGGTGAAATTTTTTTGAACCATGGGAGTGACAAAACTGTACAAAGGATGTGAAATAAAATCACACAAGCTCCCCAAGAACAAGGGCATTAAAAATGTCCTACACTGCACCAGCGTCTGGAATTCAACAACTACTCCTTGGGCTATATGCCCCACCAGGTATTGAATTACGAAAATCCAGGTTTTTTGGTGCCCGACCAAGTCGGGGCTTTAAACCAAAAACTTCGATTTTGTTATTAAAGGAGCTTACCATTCTTAGACCGGTTTCGGCATTATTGTGCCTCATCAGTAAGAAGCAGGCTAGCTCGACATCCTGTCACTAAAGGATGTCTGAAAATGAATGTGCTTGTTCTTGGGGAGCTTGTGTGATTTTATTTCACATCCTTTGTGCAGTACATATTTATTATGTATGCATATATAATAGGTAGTATGTTTTGTAAGCTATGTGGAAAAAATCGAGAAAACACAATGCAAAGTAATATTTTTTTAACAAAATGCATTCGTGCAGGTGCAAAAATCCTCGTCTTCGACTCGGATTTTTGTTGCCACCAGCACTAAAATATTACTTAGCAACGTGTTTTTTCGATTTTTTTCGGAAAAATTAGATGCCCTTATGATATTACTTACGACAAATTCAATATAAAATGGCAGATTTTCATTTCTTTTTCTTAATTGCCATTTGTTGAAAAAAGTACCGTAAACGTATTGATATTAAATTTAAAATTAATATTGTAAATATGTGAGCATTACATAAATTATTTAAAAAAATATTTTTATAGGTAGGATTACCAAAATCAAACTAGAAGTGGCAAGGTTATGCGATCTACTTCAGATGAGAGCTACATTTCCGTTTCGCTATTATTTATTTTTTTAATTTGTTTTTTCTATAAAAATTCAAATTTCGCGCCAAAAAAATATAAGAGGTTTTATTTCTTAATAAAGTCTCACACCACACAAAAATCAGTCATAAACTCACAGATCAAAAACAATTATTTACGAAAAGACACCTTTTAGGGGGTTATAGAAGTTAGAGGGCTACTCAGTTCCTGTAATTTTGAATTTATGTATTTAAACAATAAAAAAACAGTTGTGAGTCACAGGCATTAAAGGGTCATTTTGAACCCTCTTATTCGGCTAAACCATTTAATTTATTTTTGGAAATTGACAGGTTATATTCAATTTGTCATTAGTTATATGGATTTATGTCTAACAAATACCTCGCCAAACCAGGTGTTCTGCAAGGATCCAAACTCGGACCACTATTGTTTAATATTTTCATTAATAACATTTGTGGTATAATTGATCTAAATTTGACTCTCCTATCGTTAAAGTGTCTGACTGTGAGAAACTATCAGAAAATCTAAATCAAGTCAGTCCAGTTATATTTTACTATAAGATATCATTCTCTAGACAGACCATTAGGTACTTTAGATCCAGAGCTGTCTTTTAAAGACCATATGGACGATATGACTACCTCAGCGAACCGTATGTATGCATTTCTAATTAGAGTGTGCCATTACTTTAACCATATAGATACACTTAAAGCTCTTTGCTATGCTTTTGTGAGATCCAAGCTTCAATACACATCGGTTATATGGAACCCATGCTATCAAGTGCACATTTATAAATTGGAAGCAATCCAAAAACGCTTGCAGGCTGCACATAAGAAGAAAATGTTCAAGTGTCATTACGCTTTACAAAATAATTAACAATGCAATTAGGTGTTAATGCTTACTGACTAGCAAGTATAATTTAATAAGGGACCAATTTGATATATTCTGTTGTAATGTGTGGCTAATTAAGAAGTTAAGTAAAGCAATAATATTCTTGTGTTACTCTTAAGCTTCTTTCTATTGTTGGTCTTACAAAACATAAAAAAGAACGTTTTCACCAAGTTTCATAAAAAAAAATATTTTTACGGCAGAAAGAATTAAAATCGAAAAAAAAAACGATTTTCTCGATAAATACTGCACCGCTAATATCAAATTCAGAAATAAGAATAAAGAATAACTTCGTAAGATACATTGAACAAACACGCAAGGCGTATAAATTGTTATTCCGAGTGTACTTGCTCCGCCTATCGATGGTTTCCGGTGATATTCCGCTAGGTGGTGCAATCATCAGCCCCATAAATGCGTAATTTTCAAAAAATTGTGGTATTTAAAGTAATTGAGATTAAGGGCTCAAATTTGAAATACGGATTCTGTAGATGGTTTTTTAGGGCTGTGTGTATAGCCGCTGAAAAATATTAATTTGTACTGATTTTTGTGGTCATATCTCAACTATGAATAAATGTACAGCCTTTTGTGTACACCCAGCCCTAGGTACCTTTACCTACTTCATTCTACCACAATTTTAGCTTTTAATCTTAAACGGTTTAGAAAATATGATTTTTTAAAAATGCAACTAGCTACTATAATCCCCTTAAGCTTTTTCTATTATTAGTATCAGTATTATTGTGCAAATTTTCACTTAATTCCTGTTCTGTAGTTGGAAATCTTTTTTCTGTAGAACAGTGTAAATAAAATAAATAAATAAATAAAATAAATGAATAAATTAGTAAAAATCATATACAAGAAAAAACAATTCATTGCTTATTCGTTGAGGTACGGTTAATCATGTTCCGATTAGTCTAATAGAAAAACTAGCTTTTTATAATTATTCACACCCAATACTCCAAAAAAGGAACCACGGATCTAATTAATTTAAATACCAAACAAATAATAAAAAAGATAACAAGCTATCGCTTTCTAATTCAGACAATTGCGGAATGACATTGAAGCTTAAAATTCCACTTGACCAACGGACATTCATAATAATGATTTAACCAATGGCCAATTTTATAAGTAATCAACTTTTACTTGCTGCTTCAGTTGAGCGTTGAGATTTTCTACAGTGTATCTAGTTGGAACCATATGGAAAACTTTTTTATTATTGGTTTTGTAAAAAAATCTATTCTTCATAAAAAGTTCTGCATGGTCCAAAACTTAAAATGCAACCATAAGATATTAATTTTTTAGGCCGTATCCGAGGTTTGTAGTAATTAAAAAAACTTGTTTCTAATGACATTTTACGTCAACATACCGATTTTGAAAAAGATATTCCGACTTTAAGAAAATTTTAATTTTTAATATTTTTTGATACACCCCCGTAATTGACAATTTTGAATTCATTGAAAAAGCTTAAAAGGAACGAAAAGGCAAGAATGCCGTACCAATTTTTGTTAATATTGTTCGATGTTGTATTAGTATGTCTGAAAAGTTGACAACAAATGAAAAATTCTTATTATTGATTTTTCAAAAAAAATATTCTTCATAAAAAGTTGTGCATCACATTATAATCAATAAGCTGGAATTACATTTGCAAAATGTTTAGTAGTGTACATGGAAAGTCCCTATAAACATTCTTACATTTTTCAATTCAAATTACGGGGGTGTATCAAAAAATGAACATTTTCTAAAAGTCAGAATATCTTGTTCAAAATCGGTATGTTGACGTAAAATGTCATTAGAAACAAGTTTTTTTAATAACTTTTTTTTCATATTTCAAAAATAAAGGTACTTAGCTCTTGAGCAAAATTTATATTTTTTTTATAAACCTCGTATACGACTGCAAAAATTTGATATCTAATAAATGTATTTTAAGTTATGCACTATGTACAACTTTTTATGAAGAATAAATTTTTTCACAAAACCAATAATAAAAAAGTTTTCCATATGGTTCCAACTTAAGAAGACACACTGTATATATTAAACTCAACTTTTGTTTGAGAAAAAAATTCTAAACTATTACGACAAACTCTGATAGCGCGCCACTGGATACATTTAAACAAATAGATTTTGTCAAAATGTTACTTTTCAAATTAAAAAAATATATTTAAATCCCTTTTAGATTCGTTGCAAATTTTTATTTTTGGTTTTAAAATTGTAAGAGTATTTCATTGGAAAAATGTAGAAAATCATTTAACTATTAATAATATTTATTTTTTATATTTAATCCATAGGGATGTCAAAACTTAAATACAATTTATTTTGTGCCCAAAAACTTTATTTATGGTACAATTTGACTGGATGTTTTGTCTGCTGATAATTAAGCACAGATAAAATAAATACAATTTATCATTCAATTCCCTCATAAAACTTTATGATTATTTATTAAAAGTAAACTAGCGAAACAAAAATATATACTCACAGTTTCAGTTGACTAATTTCTGGAGGTAATGTCAACAAATTATTATCGGAAAGATCCAAAACCACCAAACTAACTAATTGAAGAACACTGTTGGGAAAATTCTGAATTCCATTCGACCGCAAACTGAGGATCTGCAGTTCGGATAGGGACTGTATCGACTCACCAGGAAGTACGATTTCTTCAACATAGCACTCTTCTTTCTTGTTACATAAACCGTTTAGGTTCAAGTGTTTCAACGATTGCTGTAGATTTACATTTTCGTTCGTGTTATCTGATGAAGGAGCGTGGTCGACTTGAGGTTCCTGAAAATTAAAGAAAACCGTGTTAATTGTTGGTTTTTATTACATTACTGTTATACGTAACATATACCAAGGAAGCTAACTATTATACAAAGAGAAAATATTTATCAGTTATGTTTTAAAATGGGACGTCACTTTGATGGTTCAAAAAAATACATTTTAGTATTTTTTTGACAGCTGTATTAAATAAGAAAGGATTATCAAAACATTCCTTGACTAAAAAAATTATTAAAATAAATATTTATTTATTTTTTTAATCCCTTTTTATTTGCAATCTGTAAAGAAATTACAATTAGCAAATGGGTTGTTACATCCACAAAACATGTAGGAAATAGTCCAGTGACCATCATTACCTATTATTTACAATTTTACCTACATAAATTAGATTGATTATTAGAGGCTGTATACACTAAATTCTAAATTTCTAAGTCTAAAATCTATTAGGCAAGTCACTTGTGCAGTATCTTTTCAACATCCCAGGATGGTGACGAAGAATTTGGGCATATTTCTGGTATAGGTTTGGATATCTCCTCTTTAACACTCCTCAATTTGGAGGTCTTGGGCCATTACATTATTAGGTACATACCAAGAGGCATTTACAATACTACGAAGAACTTTGGACTGAGACCTTTTTAGAATTTTGATGTTACATTTGTAGCTTTAGCTTTCCAGTATAGTTTACTTAGTCTCTCCTAGTTGTTTACGCATCGTGAGTATGTGTATTCTCCAGCTAAGTCTCCGGTCCAGGTGTATCCCCAAATATTTTATGTGCTCTTGATCTTGTAGAAAGTGACCGTTGAATGCAACGGTTGGACAGGTGCGTTTTCTCTGATTAAAGGTAATGTGGACGACCTTTTCTTCATTGACTTTAATACGCCATCGTTTTGAGCAAGATGGAGATGTCATCAAGGTTAATTTGCAGTGCTCGAGTGGCGGAAGCTGAGTTTTGGTAAGAAGATAGGACAGCTATATCATCGGCATATGTCGCAGTAGTTATATTGTTATTGGTGGGAAGATCAGCTGTGAACAAGATACACGGACTGATCCGAGTACGCTTCCATGAGGCACACCCGCTGTTATGGGATACAAAGTTGTAACTTGGTCCAGGAATTTTACTTGGTCTTGTAGATAGGATTTTTATGATAAGGAAGTGGTTATGAGGGAGATTTCTTCTGATCTTAGCAATCCGTCATGCCTGACCTCATCAAAGGCCTGGGCTATGTGCAGGAAAGCAGCAGAACAGTATTCTTTATTTTCAAATGACTGGTTTAATTTTTTGGTAATGCGGTGAACTTGTTCTATAGTATTGATCTGAAACGAAACTGGTGATTAGTTATTATTCACTTAGTTCTCAAAGTTGGTTGAACTTTCTCCAGTAGTTTTTCCAGTAGTTTTGACATGGTTGGTAAAATACTCATAGGCCTGTAGGACTTTACTTCCTCAGACAAAGTAGCAAAGTAGCCTGTTCGTAGGACAACATTATAGCGGAGTCAAGTATTCATCCCCCTTTTTTGGGAGTTCTTGCAAAGTCCTACCACTGATTAAGTCATACCATGAAGATTTTTTGGGTTTTAGCTTAGGATTGAGTTCTGAACTTGTTTAGAGGGGTGGACCCAGTTGGTATGTCGGTTCCAGGAACTGCTTTATATCCGCCTCAATATCAAATATTTATTGAATTAAAAATAAAAAGCTAAGGGTCTGGTAAAACTAATCAACACAATAGAATATATAATATGCGGCACGTACAAAATAATGAAATCATCACTGTGATTTTGTCTTTAACGGGCATTATTCCAAATATTCTTTACGAAGACCTGTTTCAGCTAGAAATGTAACGAAATGCATTTATTGAAATAAAGAAAGCGGTTATTTTAAATATCTGTAGGCCTCCCAGAAAAGGTTTAGCATTGGACTTTTATCACCGACAGGATGGTGGCGAATAACAGACGAGATATTGAGGTGGAGGATGAGAGAGCCAATTTTGTTCGGATTAATGATGTTGCAGTGCCTAATAATAACAGGCATATATACCACGAAAATAAAGGTAAGTACACAGATTTAGCTGTTGAACAGATGTGCATATACCGCATATTGATCAGTATCCGGAACGTCCAGAAAATATATATAAAATAAATTGAACACTCGTACTACTAGATTACTAAAGTGGAAACCAATTTAACAACCTACCCATAACTGCAGCACGAACAATGTATCATAGACCAAAGAAGATCTTTTATTAGAAACATTCTGCTCTCTGTAGCGTTAATAGGACAATTACAGGGAGAAACAAGATAACCTGTTCAGTGAAGCTGGAGTAATACCGGTATATTGTATACAAAATGAAAACCATATTGTAGATAATGATTTCAACAACAAAAAATTCTATGGCGGACGATTTAATAAAAAAATATTCACAAGTATGAAGAAACTAAGTAACAAAAGCGAATGGGACAAGTAGACCATCCCAAAACTCAAGATGGATCCAGAACAACAGAAGGAACAGGAATGGGCCTGGAACCAAATATTCCGAAAGTCTAGGAAAATATCTGAGCATTTTCCAAGCTGACATCTTCGCCATCGGAAAATGTGTCCAGTTCAATATAGAAAGAAATTTTCGCAGACAAGAGATTATCATCATGTCAGACAGCCAATCAGCCATTCATGCTCTGAACTCCCACGTAATCAACTCCAAGATGGTTTGGGAGTGCCTAAAGAAACTAAATGAACTAGGCAAGAACAACACTATTACCCTCCTATTGGTTTCGGGAGTGGAGGGTAATGAAGTAGCAGACGTACTAAAAAAAGGGGCTGAAACATAATTCCTGGGACCTGAACCCTTCTGCGGAATAAACACCAGCACAATACTTGATGAACTTGAAAAAGAAGTAAATACCAAAAGAGTCCACACTGGATAGTACTACAAGGAATGAGGCAGGCCAAGATACTACTGGGAAACTACAACCAGAAGAGATCAGATGACTACAACAGCAAAAGTAAAAACAAGCTCAGAATACTAACGGTAATCCTAACAGGGCACTGCCGGTTGAGAGGAGAATATCAATCTGAAGCCAACCGACATCCCAAACTTTATGAAAGCAATAGGACTGGAGGAACTGCTCTAATCGTTAAGACATCGTAAACGGCTGGGCAGCAGAAGGTGACACAATAGATCTTACAGGTCGCAGTGCATCGACACCCCCACCAACCAGAACAGAACAAATGACAAAATATGTACAGCGTTATTGATTATAAATTACCCACCCCTTATTATCGTTATTATTGCCTATAGAAAAAAAAAGTTTCAAATAAAAGTTGTGTAGTGATTTCAACGATGTATCACACTTGATGTCTAATCTGGATAATAAAGGATCTACAGCCACCTGAAAAATCACATTTTTTTGAGTTAAAGTAGCTGTAGTAGCCAAACGGTTAAAAATCGAGAAAAACGGTTTACATGTCTCTATCCTAACTTTTCAAATTCTATACTGTGGCAGTAAAAAATATTGTATACAGGGTGATTTTCAGATGGTTATATATCCTTTATTATTCAGATTAGACATTAAGTATTATACATCATTGGAATCAGCTCATCAAGAACATTAAAAAACAACTTTTATTTGAAACTTTTTGTTCTATATGCAATAATAACAATAATAATGGGTGGGTAATTTATAGTGAATAACCCTGTACTTTTTAATGCCATTAAGAGTTTTTTAATAAATATTTTAAAAACCGACCAAAAACATTAACGAAAATCACGTTACCCCTTAAGACCAAATTTTCAAAACCATTTATTTGATTAATTGTAATTTTTACCAATCTGTAATCTTCATACTTCATGTTTTATATTTGATTTCTTGTCTCTTTTAAAAATAATTTTTGAAGCGAAACTTTAAATGTTAACAGTTTATATTTTTTAAATTTTTGAACAATCATTTCCGAAATATTCGAGTTAATAAACCACCAATGAGTTACACAAATGAATTATTGGTGTCAATTTTTACTATTAAAAACGAAATCCAACTAAACCGCATTAAATTGTACATATTTTTGCAGTAAGCCACAAATTAACAATATAAATAATTCTGTAGAAGGTACAAATTCACTTACATTACGTTCATCACAACTGGATTCATCCTCCAAAGAATCAATTTCTATATTCTCGCATTCCAAAATTTTGGGAAACCTCACCACTTTATCACTAACTCTACGAGTTTTTCTAACAGTTGTGGCTGCAAGCATCATTATAGAAACTTCGAAAAATCACAAAAACACTTTTTAAAAAACTTTACATTATATTTTTTCAACAACGGCCGTTATATCTTTTTTATTTCCGTGAATTATGGCATGTTGGTTTAGGTACATGTTTGTAAGTAAACTCAAGACTTTGTTGAATATAAGTATAGTAATTGTGATTCTGTAAAGTGCGACCCAAGACAGCATGACATCACGCTTCGCTACTTCTTATTCTTCTCTCGACACTGCGACTTGATTAATTCTATATGCCAAGATACAAAAGGTTTTTGGTGTACATGAACAGTTTTTTATGAATTTATTCAAAGACTGAAAATCAAAACAATGTAAGTAAATCAGAACATGAGCTTTTATGTTCTTATAGTTAACTAAGGTGGATTTTTTTCAGAATTGATTAAAAATATTTAAGTCCAAATAATAAAAAAATAAAAATATCGATCTACTTTTAACAATTGGCTTTAAACTAAAATATCTAGCCAAAGTTTAATGCATATTATACTTGGATGATAAATAAATTCTAATATGGAAAGCAGAAACCTAAAAAGAAGATATTTACACAATTTGATCTGGAGTAGGAACATAGGAAACTTTTACTGTAAGTATAGTCGATCAGAAAATGTACTTCAGAACATTGCAGCATATCTATGTAAAATGGCAACATCGTAAAATTGCTTCGGTACATTTATTCATGATATTCCGGACTACCTGAAAATTCATGATTCACTCAGTTTACGTATTCTGACGGATCTCCGTGCCGACTATATAGGCCAGATTTTGGCATTTCTTCTTTCCTCCAGATCCCCAGGATGAGATTGTGAATTCTAGTCTTTTTTCCACGACTCCATAATCCTTGCTGTTGTTTCTTTCTATGATTCCTCCTATTTCTTGTCTTCCTCTTTTCCTTTTTCGAAAAGATCTTTCAATGTTTTATATTTTCCTTCATTTAACATATCCAAAAAATTTATTTCTGTAGCTCAGTCTTTCCAAAACTTTCGACATATTTGTAAGTATCCCTTTTGGAATACCCGCCCGTCAAGAAAATTGCATATGGTTTAATAACAATCAAAATATATTTATCTACGATCATGCAAAAAGTTACTACTTTTTGCACTCTCAACTGTGTCAAAAGTTTTACTTTGTTGCACTGGTGCAAAAAGTAACTTACTTTGTTGCACTAGTGCAAAAAAGTGCTTTGATACCCTACCAATAATTAGAAATGAAGAAAACATTTTTTCCTTATGATTTGAGTATACTTATAAACGTGGTATCTGTAGGTACTTAGGTACCATTAAAATTATTCAAAACATTATTGTTTGATATTAAAACGAAATATTTTTTACTGTAGTTTTGATTAATCCAAATCTTGTTACTAACGAAATCATATTCATAGTTAACTATGGATGGCGTCTGACAGTGGCAGTTTACGTAATTCATTTCAAGTTGTCTATTTAAAATTTTAATATTTTGTTGTAAGTTGTTAAAAATGTCTGATTCGAATAGTGAAGAAGAATATATTTGTACTTCTCCAGATTTAATTCAAACAGAAAATGAAGCCACAGCAGATTTATTACCCGAAAAATCTAAAAAAATTTATGAAATTTGTTATAAACGCTTTATAGACTGGTGTAACACAAAGCGTGTTAAGTACATTAGTGAAAACGTCCTCCTAGCGTATTTGAAAGAAAAATCGGAGATTCTAAAGCCATCGACCTTATGGTCAGAATATTCAATGATGAAGGCAGTTTATGTAAAAAGTATGAAGGTTGAAGTTTTTGTAATATTTCTTGTATTCTAAATACTATTCAATATAATTTAAAATAAAAACAGATTTAATTCGATCGTAGAAAAAATGGTGTATGCTACACGTGCAAAAAAGCATATTTGTTTCACTCAGCTGCACACTTCATGCATCCTGCAACAAATATACACTTTTTGCACTAGTTACACAATAGTATGTTATATAACGAGTGCGGAAAGTGACCCTTTCGCGAGTGTGAAAAATCACTTTCGCACAAGTAATGTACACTATTTTTCCTACGACCACGCGATAATTTTACCAAATATTGTGAAATGTGATGGTTTTATTTGTGACAGGTTCTATGTCTGTTTGTATTGTGTTTATATTATAAAAGAATAAGAATAATTATAATTATAAGACTTTTGTGAGTGATGCATTCGCAATAACTTAAACTTTATACTTTTGTAGATATCTAAATGAAACACATCTCTGTTTTTGGGTTAATTGGAACAATATTTTTGGTTGCGTCTAGTACCCAACCATAAATAAACTTCGCCCTTTGTTTTCAAGCAAATTTATGTTTTTTTTATGATTTATTTGAGAATAGTAAAGACGATTGTTATTATTATAATGTTTTGATATATTTTTTTATATTTTTCTTTACAATCACTTTTGTAGTAGAATAAATACAAATATTGATATTTAACATTTTTTTGAAAACAAAACAATAACTATGAACTTCTAGAACAGATACGAAACCAATTTACACGTCGGAGTAGAGAGTGCGATATCTCTTACTTTCGTACGTGGTCGAAGGAAAATAACTATTTTAGTACATACACAAAATAATAACAAACGAAAAATAGTGATTTGTTTAGTTATGTATATAAAACATTTCTTGAATTTTATTGAAAACTCGATCAGATTTTCTTAACTGCAATACGAATTTTAAATTCTTTATACAGTAATATTGTCAACATCAGAAAAAGAACTAAAATGCAAATGTAAAGCTTTCATAGAGTCAGTAGAGGCAGTAAACTTACGAGTTAATGAAAAGATATAAAAATTTATGAAAATGAAAACACCATAGAGGAAAACACCAGAAACAAATTTTGCAGTAGAAATAAACAAATAAAGGATAACAGAATTCGGTGTTTTCAATTTTTGTTGAAAGCCATGCTAGAAGACAATCCTTAGATGGCATATGCAAGAAAAAAATTGAAAAAAAATAAAAGTAAAAATTCCCGAGTTATTCTATATTCAATTTCAAATTGAGACTTTTGCCGCGTAAATGGTCAGCGCCAAGATGGCGGCATAGTTATACGTCACTGCTCATATAGAGGTTAGTTAACAAGTCGGCATTCAATTGTAAACAGTAGGTCTGCGAAGTAGTGAAAAAGTTAATGGTTGATTTCTGTTCGCGAATTTCAAGCGTTTCGACTGATTTTATCAATAAACACCCATGAATATGCAGAAATCACAAAATAAGTGGTGTTTTGTGCCAAGTTGTATCAATACTTCTCTAAGTACGCCACATAAGACATTTCTCTGTATGCCATAAGATGCATTTCAAAAAAGAAAATGGTTTAAAGCAGCTAAAAGAGATGCCAAAATCGAAATCAACGTTTTTCTGCTGTGAAGATATTTTCAAGATAAGCCTAGCATCTGTCATATCCGTTATTTATAAATTATTTGAAGATGCTTTCACGAACCCTTCTGACAGCATTTTTCGTTGGTATTAAATAAATTGAGCTAATGATTCATTTAAAACAAATAACAAAGCAACTCTACTCACAATAATCACACTTCAAATGTCAACAAACTACATTGATATGAGCTCTGACATCAGATTGCGTTTCGATTGCCGTTTGAATTTGTTCATTTTCACTAACTTTCAAACTCATATTTCGTTATAAATCTTCAAAAATTTAAATTTATAGTAGGTACAAGTTCTGATGTACCATTGTAAAATAAGAGGTTGATTTTACAATGGTACATAAATTACATTGATATTTGCATAATGAAAACACCGAATTTGAACAAGTCCAAAATTACATCTATCTAGGTGTAGTTATCAAAGACGACGGCGATGAGGGGAAGAACATAGAAGCAAGGTTAGCAAAAGGGAGTAAACAGGCGGGAAATCTAAATAAAATAATAAACTCAAAGAAAGTATCTTAAAAGATCAAGTTACATCTACACAAAACAGTTATAAGACCAATGGCACTCTACGCAAGTAAAACAAGGATATTGAATAAGGAGTAAGAACGTAAAGTAGGGAAGGAGTATGGGAAAGGATAGGAGGATATTAGGAGTGAAAACAGAGGAAGGAATGTGGTTAAGAAGAAGAAACCAAGAAATAAAGAGTTTATACGGAGAACAAGAGTAGTAGTCCAAAATATCCACTTCTGCACGTCCCTTTAAAGGAGTTCAAAATTCACCTTAATTCTACTTTAAATCCTGTAGAGTTTGCGGTTGCGTCCTGTAAATAATACTCTGCAAATAGCAAATAGCTCCATGTCAATTGTAGCGTCAGATCTGGTAAGCGACTTGTCTATTTCAATAATTCCTTTACCAATACATGTATAATTCAATTATATGCTGAAAATAGTTATAATCCATACTTAGACCACCAAAATCGATGTCAAAAAGTATTATTTTACAGTATCATTTTTTCAACTTTGCATACCGGCACACAAACTGTTTTACTCGTAGGAAGTACGCACAGAATCAGAATAGGAAAAGTCTAATCACGAGTTAAAGTGCAGCAGAGTATTTCAAAATCAATGTTATGACATCTTGTAGGTAAATGCACTATTCCATAAAATCGCTAGTAATCGGTGTTACGTTAGAAGTGGTTGGAACAATGAAGACAATGTTTTTTGTATGATGTATTTAAACATCAACTACTTCGATGACATTGCTTGTAGGTATTTAGGACAACAATTATGTAATTACATAAAAAATAATTTTATTAATTGTTTTATATTTATAAAGTGAGATGGAAAATATTTTAATGGTTTTGACGACCTCAGAAAGTTAATAATAGAACGGAAAGCGAAAGTCAAAAGTGCTAGATGATCGATTGCTAGGTGGTTGCTACAAAAGTACTTTCGTGCCATATACAAAAAAGTAAAATATCATTTTGATTGATATTTATATTGACTTAAAATTAAATGTAATATTACAATTGTTAAAGGTCCCTGAGAGATCTAAGGGTCCACTTTCATTAGTAAACTCTTTAATATCTGTTTCTTGATTTTCTTTACGAAGGTGGAATTTTTTGTACCTTAAAAATTCCAAAACAGTACCTTGGGAGTGACAAAACTGCACAAATGATGTGAAATGAAAGCCCCCAAGAACCAGGACATTAAAGATGTCCTACACTGCACCAGCGTCTGGACTTCAACAACTACTCCTTGGGCTATATGCCCCACCAGGTATTGAATTACGAAAGTCCAGACGTGGTTTGATGCCCGACCAAGTCGAGGCTTTAACCCAAAAACTTCGATTTTGTCATTAAAGGAGGTTGCCATTCTTAGACCGGTTTCGGCATTATTGTGCTTCATCAGTAAGAAGCAGATCGAAGTTTTTGGGTTATAGTTGTTGAAGTCCAGACGCTGGTGCAGTGTAGGACATTTTTAATGTCCTAGTTCTTGGGAGCCTGATATTCTTGATAAATCTGTTTCTATTTTTGGTATATTATTTCATTAGCAATATCTTCATTGGTAAACTCTTTGGATTTCTGGCATATTATTTTATTAGCCTCTTCAATTTTATGGCTTATAGAATCTGTTATGTATCCTTCCGCCACCGTTGATGACTTCCAGCCCCCATGTGTTTAAAAATCCAATATGTCAACGCCTGGAACATTTGCTAATAATGTAGAAGACGTTCTTCTAGGAGAGTTGCCGTTGTACTGATTTAGATTTGGAATTTTGAGGAATTTGGCTATTTCATAAGGAATTTTCGAGATAGTATGTTTTCCAGCCTCTTGATTAAGATTAAGAAGCGTTCATCTTGAGCTTTTTTCGGCCAGAGTTGCATATAACGATGTACAAATGTTACCCAATCTTGGGTTACTGCAAATGTTGTCTGCACATTTTTTTTTGTATTGGGAATCTTCACCAATATTATACAATTTTTATGTTCCACATCTTTCACTTTAAGATTACAAAGCTCATCAGTTCGGCATGCTCCAGCTGTACCAAAAATCGCAGCGAGTTTTTAATAAATATATTTCATCAGGAGCTTCCATCAAAAACTTTCAAATTTCATCGGTTGGAAATACTTTTCTCTTCAAAATGCCTTTAAACGGTTAAATTTTGAAATAGTCGGCATAGGCATCAGAAAATGTTCTTCAAAACATTGGAGCATATATATGTAAAATGGCAACATCGTAAAACTGCTTCGGTACATTTATTTATGATATTGTCGGACTACCTGGAAATACATGACAGTTTACACATTCTGACGTATGTATGTGCCGACTATACACGTCGCAACTTGTAATGTAAATAACTATTTTACGCAACCTGGCAGCTTTAAGATTCACAAAACACTGAAGTTTGGTTTTTTAAATGAAACAACAACAACAACAAAGTCAGAAGAAGTATTTTATTAAAAAATTGGCTCATTAACATGTCAATGACCACCTGAAAATAAGGTCACAAACCTAAGAAATATTTGGAGGAAGAAGCACATGGATTAGATACGAAGGTATTATTAGAATTACGTTAACTGTTAAACCCCTACCTATCTTGGTATGAACTTAAATAAATAAATAAATTCTTTTATTGCCAACAAATCAAATAAATTTGACAAAGCAACGTCAATATAAGTGATATAAAAGGACATTAAAAAAATGTTAAAACCTACAGAAAATATATTTTTAAATATATAAGATATAGGCAAACTAGCCAAACACATAGCTAAGTAAGTTTAAAAAAGAAAATAAGAGAAATATGTATACAAGTTTAAAAATCTGGTATACTGGACAAATATTTAAAATCTAAATTTAAAATCATAGAAGCACTTATTTCTCAGAAAGTTGGTGGTGGCTTTCTTGAACTTTGTCTGATTATTAATGGACCTTACTTCTTGTGGCAGTAGACCATATGCCTTGACTGCCATATAATAAGGTTCCTTCTCAAAGAATGCCGGTGCCCTCAGATCCCACTTACTCCTTGTAACAATTGTAATATCATTGCTGTAATGATCGCTATTTACCGAAAAGAGATGAGGGTGTTTTTTAACAAACATTACTAGGGACATAAAGTATAGTGATGGTACAGTCATTATGTTTAATGATTTAAAGTAGAGTTTACACGATGTTCTGGGGTGCAACCCCAGCATAAGTCTAATGATCCTTTTTTTAATAATAAATATGTGTTGAGCCCCTGAGGATGAACCCCAGAACACACTGTAGGTGATAATTGATTGTACGCCAGCAATGTAAAACTGCCTTATGGATTCCTTAGTCAATGAATGCTTAAGTCTTCTCAACAAAGCACAAAAACTATTCAGTCTAGACTGGAGTAGCCTTATATGCTCGTCCCAATTAGGAGAGATGTCCAAGGTGACACCCAAGAATTTGATGTTATCAACCACTGGAACGGATTTTCCTTGTAATTTTATGTACACCGATTCTGTCAAATGTTGATTTTTTTGGAAAAGCGCTAGGCCTGTTTTTTCACAATTAAGCATCAGCCCTGCCCCGGCACACCAGCCCTGCATTGCTCCCGCTGCACCAGAGCATACACAAGCCAGACTCCCCAAATCCTGCTTTACCAGTATAGCTGAAGTGTCATCAGCGTACTGACAGAGAAGGCCAGAGGCAACTGCATCTGAGAGAGTGTTTACGTACAGCAGGAACAGCACAGGACCAATGATTGAGCCCTGATGCACACCCTGTGACATAAGAACTGGCTTGGAATAATATTATCTATTTCCTCCTGAGATGCATACCACTTGTTTCCTTCCCTCCAGATAGGACCCTAACAAAGTAGCTCATAATCCCCGAAAGCCATAATATTCAAGTTTATGTAACAACATTTTGTGATGTATGGTGTCAAAGGCCTTCGAAAGATCAAAAAAGAGCCCAGCCACTTTTTTATTACTATCAACATTATCTATGGTAAGTGATTGTTTTAAATATTGCTAGTTGAGTTGATCTGATAGGACTTCAAATATTAACTACCATAATAAGGTAACAACTACGCGCACCCAAAATACAAGGCAAATATAAGACCAGTCAGATTCTAGAACAATTATCAGATCGCTCTTATCCAATAACATTCAACGTGTTCGACTTTGTTTTCTTGACGAGACAAGATGGTTGAAAAAATACACCTAAAATTTTCATTAATATATTAGCTCTTGACAAAGTTAGGACTCCCCTTAAATCTTCTACTAGTGGAGGAGCCACGAGTGTCGAATTTTCATTCCAACAGAGTAGCAGACTGTACTTTCTCCACGGTCACAGAAAGTAGGAATTGAATATAGTAAAATGAAACTTCAAAAAACGCAGCTTATCTTTGTTAAGGCAAATTCAAACTAAATAAATAACACGTCGCGTAGAACTGTCAAACATGAAATCCATGGCTACCTAGGCTGCGGACGTGATATTTACAGCTAGGTGTTACAGAATGAACATTCTGATACTAGAGTAAGAATGAAATGCGTATAAAGTACATAAGTGACAAGTGTTTCAGAATTTTCTTTCAATCTCAAGAGCGAGAATGTTTCTTTTCTGTTATTATAAGTGATTTCAAAATAACTACATTCAGTAGTGGCCGTGGAGAAATTATTTTATACCCCAGTCGACCATAGTAATTTCCCAGAAGCTATATAGATGTAGCTCATTTGATTTTCGCCAATCATGACAACGGTATCTTAGAGAGAATCTTGACAACCAAAACGTAACCATGGTAACATTCCAACGTTTTGTCAATCAGTGATTTGACAAAATGGAGTTAGGATTTAATGAGATACAACAACTAACCCAGTTATTTAACCCAAAGAAAGATGATAATTCCGATTCAGAAGGGGAAACTCAAGAATGTGAAGAAAATACGACGATAAGTAAGTAGATCGTAATACATTTCCTTAGTTATCTATTACTCTACACAAGGTTATTTTGGCGCATCGTATTGGTTTTTTAAGTTTCATACATACTCGCAAATTAAATAATAGATTCTTCCTCATTCTTCTCTTCGAGATCTTCATTTAGTTTTGTTTTCTTACTAGTTGAGTTTTTAGACATGCGTCCTGTAGTGTTTCGGAGTCTTCAGCGTTCTGGGTTTATGTTAGCATGTCTGCAAACATCCTTTTCTTTTTGTTTATTACTTTATTGATTTGTCCCAATCGGCTACTAATGTTTCAGTCGGACCCAGCGGAGACAATGCTAAACCCAAAGAGAAAAAATTAAATCCGTACAGCAAGATCGAACCTGAACAATCTACAAAATCGGAAATTATAGCCGAAGAAGAGTTTTTCGAAGAACAAGACCATAAGACAGATAAAGATTGGAAAAAAACTCCAGTTTGGGATATAACGTACAAACAACAAGTAACAGCATCCGACGTTTTCTTGCAAGTAAGTTAATTTTTTTCAAAGACCAAAAAGTATTGACTATTTCAATATTTAATACTTAAAAAAAATTGAATAATTTAGATAGCTTTTTATAAATTTTACACCTTATAGGATGGTTGTGGGAATAACGGACTCTCCATTAAAAAAATATAAAATATTCGTTTAATTTGCGCGAGAATTTGTTTGTTTGAATGTCTATCAACTTATTTAGTTAACCGAGAAAGATGGCTCAAACAACTAAAACAGATTTAATGGTAAAACACATTTAAATTTGAAGAAGGAAATTCTTCGTCTGTGATTTTAATTTCAAGATATTTGTAAAACTTTTTTTAAGTGAACTTCGAGAATGTGCCTCCTACAAAGTTTTCGTCAAATAATCCGCCAGATTTTCCACCTTTCTAAATATAATTTTATTAAAAAGCTCGTTCATGACCTCGTCCCTAAAAACTACCCATAAATTTACAAACCAATATTCGTTCAACTATCCGCAATCACCAGCGACACCCAATACCAGCGACACCCCTTTGTTTTGAGTTTTGACAGTGACACCTTTCAGGTGCGCAATATATGTTTTGGCAGTTTTCTGTGAAGCCTCTAGTGACTTATTCTTTTTCTGCGGTTCCACTGATTTGTACTTGAGTCTCCAAATGTTTCCAAAAAGGTGGTATTTATAACTATAATCGGTGCTCTTATCTTTCATCTTTTGGTTTTCAGATGGGCTTTAAAAGCCCAGCAACTGCCAGCTGCGAAGACATGATAGTAACAATCAGTCTTCCCGGAGACAGCCATTACAACATGGACCTAAAAATTCACCAAGAGAATCTGGTATTGATATCTCCAAAACATTACCTCGATCTGAAATTGCCTCAGCCGGTAGATCCACAACAGGGAAATGCCAAATGGGATAACGATGGAGAAAAGTTGATTGTGACACTTAGAATGAATCGAGAATTAGATTTGGTCAATTTTTAATCATATTAACTCATCTTTTTTAAATAATTGAGTAAGGGATCAAGAAGTTACTTCAGAATTTAAGATACTTTATTCTTTAATAATCTTCATCGACTAATCATTTTGAATTATTATTTTGAAGTTTTAGCTACAGAGTAAACACATTGTAACGAATGTTTAAATAAGAAGCCATTTAATAATATTAAATAAAATACATTTTATTTGACGGCGTTATATTAGAGATAAATAAATAGTGTACAAAATGAAATAATACTTCTGAAAAAATCTAAAATTTAGTAAACTATTGGCACAAGTATGTTCCAAATATTCATTAACTTAATAGAATCAGTAAACCAGAAGATACATTTTAAGCGGCTTTTTAAACTGATAAAAGAAGATACTTGTTCTCTTGAACACGGATGAAAATGTTCAATATATTACTGAGTCATAACATCACGCTGCCTAGTTTTTTAAGCCTTTTCGGAATCAGATAAATTTTCAGGTAGTTAGTTTCAGGTATTAGTAACTCCAGGTTAAGTATCGATGTTGCCGGCTAGTGTCCAACAGTGTTATCAGATATTCCATCTATATTAGAGCCGAATCGAGTCTCTACTTTACTTTAGTGGAGATTTCAGCCCGAACTTACCAAATTCGAGGAGGTCAGTAGGAACTAGCCGCTTTGCTTTCCTTCCAAACTGGATATTTCTTCAAATAATAATTTTATAATCGTTTTTTTTTAGCTGCGGCTTTTGTAAAAACTAACCAAATCAATACTTCTTAAATAATTAAAAAGAAGTTAGGAAAACCCGATATTAAATAGGTACTAAATAATTACCTCACGCTATGTATTGCAGTGCACATATCTTTCCAGTTTTATTTTTATTATTTTTTTATTTTTTTCATGTACTTTTTAATCTTTATACACATATAAACTTTTATATTTTTTATCAATTTTATTAACGCAAATCGTCTATATAGATAATTTAAATTGATGAAGTAATTTTCTTGATCTCTTACTTCAAAATAAGAAACGTTGCTATTTGTTTTAATTTTAAATTACTTGCATTTCAAATAAATAAATAAAGGTGTATCAATAACAAATTTTTTCATTTTTGATTAAGTAATTTAATGGAGTAGATCTGGCCAAAAAAACGGCTCGAAAACAGACTGATGACATCAAGAAAATTTTTTCCCAATCGATGAAGTCAGATCCCCCCATCATTCCTGCATGAAATGTTCGACCTAGGCGGCGGTGGAGTAGGGGGAAATCGTCTATCTAAAGAACTTGAAAACGGGTTTTTCCGCAAATCTCAGCCGGGTTTGATCCCACAAAATGTTCTTGCCAGAACCCGATAACTCAATTAGTCAATTAGCCGAATAAACAAGAAATAGGTAAATGACGTGAAGTGAATTTTTAAAATTGTTAAAGAAAAAATGAGTTTCATAATATATTTTTTCTAAATTAAATGAAAATTTTACTTTCAGTTTCAAAATTTTCCAATTCGAATTGGTGGCGTGATAAAAACAACAACTTTCAATTCAGTTTTTTTCCCTCTATTCAAATCTAAAATGGAAATATTAAAATTGTGACATACAGGGTGTTGTTTTGATATTTTTAATATATAGGAATTTTTCCTAAAGCCGAAACTGGATTTTCATATCTCTCAATATTGCAGTACATTATTCCTGAGAAGTGTAATCCGTATGCCAAAAATGGAAAAATATACTGTGATTCAAAAGTTCTGGCCAAATGAATAATTATGCATAATTAAATAAAACACCCTGTAACTTGGTTATGGAAGCCAAGATACCCATAATATATGGGTTATTTAGAATCGCCTTTATGACCTCTACCTACCTTTAAAATATTTCCGTTTACCAACAGGACACCCTGTATATTTCAAAATGGCTTCATTCTAAAAATATTATCAGTCCTCCTAAATCCTTGAAGACAGAATTACTCGTAACAGCGAAGCAACATAAAAACAAATTCAAAAAATATATTATGGATGATGGCCTACTTATCATGCAAAGTTAAATCTAATCTGGTCACAATTAAAAGGTTATGTTTCTCAAAACAATACATCATTTAAATTAGCTAATGTGTGAATTTGTTTTTGAAGGCAGTTTCAGAAAAGTGGAAAATTCATTTTTGAAAGTGGATATAGCAATGGAAAACTTAATAGACCCTATAATAATAAACCTCAGAAAAGAATGATAATGATACCAGTAGTTATAGTGAAGACAGTGACTTTTAAAGATAGTTCTTGAACTTTTTATTTTTTTTAATCTTTGATTTTAGGTACTGAAGTGTTTTAATGCCAAGAGATTAAAAAAGTTTAATCCCACATTCTTATTTTTATTTTGCAAAGTACGCCTATGGAATGTGACGTTATATCCCCTCTTTTACTGCACTCCTATTTTATTTAGAGTATAGTAGAGTCTATTTGTTCTAAATCTACATCATTGAAATTCACCGTTAGGTTAAAGTATTTATTGTTATCAATTATCATATAGGAATTTTGATTTAGTAAGGTTTACCAATAGCTTGTTTATATCCATCCAAGTTTTTCTACAGCTGCAGAATCGATAGTACCAGAAAAATACAGAATAGTATCATCAGCAAAAAGATGAATTTTGCAGTCCTCCAGGTCTAGTAGAATATTTTACTACTATTTTTGTTTGCTGTTAAATTTCACCCAAAATTTCTTTAAAAACAATTTAAATAAATCCATATAAAGTTTTCATGTGGACACCCGGTATATTTATTAAGACAACTAAAATCTCTCTGAAATACAAGATCAAGTTTTATATATTTTTTTTTATACCGCCCTCCTCCTTGCTACATCTCTGACTTATTACTAGGAACAAAACCAAGAATATTTTATTGTAAATTTAATAAAATTACATAAAAATAAGTTCTATACTGACATTTTTCTTGTTAAACCATGGATGCAGTTAAGATGCTTAAAAAGCATCTCGTGTTTCGTACTTTTAAGAATGCAAATTGATGATGAGATTTATTATTGTCGGGTGGCAAATTAATAACACTCTGGACATCACTTATTCCATTTAATTATACTCATTGGTGTGGTTTATTTGTAAGTCAAGACCTAGTTTCTCCAATTTAAGAATAGGATATTTGTAGTGCATGAGTTATTTGTTTTAAACAAAATTTTTGGTACTGCAAAACATAAGTAGGTAAGTTTTTTTTAAGAAAATACAAAATTGAAATTTGTGAAAAAAACTTTAGATGATAAAGAAATGTTTTTTATTGTTAATACACCAGGCAAATTAGATTTAGAGTCAATAATAATTGTCTGCAGGGTTTTTATAATTGAAAAATTCGTCCAACAAGAGGGGTGCTAAAGGGTTAATTTAAGAGGGGTTAAAAGGGGGGCAAAATGGTATTTTGCGATTTTCCGTCAAACTTGACGTCTGATCAAAAAATATCTAATGGCAAAGTTGTAGATCTAGAAAAAATGTACAACTTCTATGTGAGTAATTTTTTACCATAACCTCAATAAAACACTTTTTTTAGTTTATTTTTAATTTCCGCAAAAATAATTTAATTTTGATAAAATTTTGTAGAAGTATACCTTTTTAGGTCTCAGATTAAACAGAAATTTTTTCAGATTAAAAAATGTAACGGTTTTCAAGATATTAAATTTTTTAGGTTAAAAACATTTTTTTTTTCAAAAATAAAGTTGGTTGGCAAAATATCATCGTACATGGTTCTTTAGGTGCTCATTTTTTTTGTTTTTACGTGAACTTTTTGATACAATTAAAAAAATAGTCCCCATTTAAAAACAGGCTCAAAAATTGAAAAAACTCAAAAAATGATTTTTGCAATAACGAATTTTTCAGTAATTGTTGATAATTTGTTTAAATTTTTAATAAAATTAAAAAACTGATTACTCCATTGTTTTAATTGAAATTTGACTTTTGTTTCGTATTGTTATAAATATTCAATTGTAATAATGAAAATGCAGATAAATATAAAAAATGATTATTTCGATTAGAAATTAATTTTTTTTTAATAAAATTAAAAGTAATTTATAAATTGATTTATATAAATAAATAAACACTATTTTGAAAATAAAAATTGCGTCGAATGAATGATGTAAAAAATGATAATTTTAAAACATAAGTTTTATTAAACAGAGATACTGTTCATCATTTTAAATCAAAAGTATAATGATGATAAATGTACAAGGATTTCTTTTTGTTATGCCTCTATTAAAAGATATCTTCAGTTTTATAAAAATCAGTGACAATTTTAGAAATTATAACTTCCGGTCAAATTTTCTATGGGAAAACAAAAAAAAATTAAAAGCTAATGGCTTCCTGAGAAAGCTTAGTTAGAGTCTCCTCTTTAAAATGCTTTCTTTTTTTTTTTCTTTGCGTACATTTTAGGCAAAGATACTTTAGTTTTTTCCGAACGCCTCGCCTGAATATTTGTTTTCAACGGCTCGGCGCGCGTAGAGTTTTCGAATTTGCTTTCGTATTTTTAATAATTTTTTATAGTAATACAATTCTTTTTTTGAATAACTTATAATATAATTTTTAGTAAAATTTTCCGCTCTTTCACGTAGTGCAATTAGTTTTTCGAATTTCCTTTTTTTTTTTTTTCCTTTATTTTCGAAATTGTGAAGTTAGCATACACTTTAGAGCAGCAAAGATTTTTTTATCGTTTTCTTACATCCTTTCAAGTACTTAAGTGCCAAGTTTCATCGATATTACATTTTGTGCGAGCTTTTGGTCAATATCCTTCTCTGGCAACTGGGCTATTATCCCATTTATTCTTGTTAATTTGAATCCAAGTTGTACGAAAATGTTTGGGATTATTAATGAATAGTTAAATTTCGGAAAATATAATTATTATAAATATATTTTATTTTTTTCAATGTCATAATAAAAAACACTCTTAACCTAACGTAACCTGACCTAATCTGTATTTACTTAATATATGTTATGTGAATCAAAATTTTATTTTATTTAATTTCCTTCTAAATATTTATAAAAAAAACAGTCGTTGCCAAGGATTAAAAAGATTTATTAAACCAGGTAAAAGTGCTCAGTTCATAAATCTACTTTTATTGCCTTCAAAGGACGGTGCTCAGTTCAGTTCTAGCCAAAATTTTTAGCCCGTGTCATGTTAGCAAACCATAAAACGAGGCGGTAGTAAAAACACCAGTCGGCGGCATGGTACTCAATGTGTCGTAAATTTTTTCTTGAAAATAATATATTTTGGATCTTCAAAAATTACTTTTAATAATAAATGACGATAAACTTCTTGATATTCACATTATGGTAAAAAAAATATGAGAGATTAAAGTATTTTTTTAATCAAGTGAATGTAAATATTTTATCATTTATTTTATGGATATCGATTAATCTACACGTTAATCTGCAAAAACCCTTTATATAAGTGACTGATAGCAACGCATAAATAAAAAGATGACGAGGGTATTTTTAATTTAAAAGTTATTTCTTGCTAAAGTGAATGTGAATATTTATTACATTTTTCAACAGATATTAAACAATAACCAATTTTGGGTTGTAAAGATTTATTTTAGTGCACACCGATGAAATTTCACTCAATTTTTTTACGGATATTGAAAAAATAAAAAAAATATGTAAAAGTCCGCATATAATAATAAACACCTGACGAGGGTATTTAATAATTTTAATTCATTTCATGTAGAAATGAATGTGAAATTTTTCAAATTTTTTAATTAATTTGTTTTTTGACCATTTAACGAAAAAAATTGACTGAAATTCCATCAATTTTCTCGGCAATACAAATCTTTACAACCCTCGTAGTTTATTTATCTTTCTTTATCTTTATCTTTTCATAGGGGAATTTTCTCAATTTTCCGGAAAACCAAAAAATATGAAAAAAAAAAGAAAAAAGCCATCGACAAAGGGATAAGCTAATCTTTCTAATGATGTGCGTTGAAAACCGATATGGTCCTTGATTATCTATTAATTCCCGATAGATCCGAGCATTTTCGAAAACTCCGAAAATCCAAAAAAAACGCCCTAAAAAACATGTTTATGAAAATACACAAAAATAATTTATTGAATCTTTCTGAATATATTTAACACCATGCAAAGCCCCACTATCCAAAAGGATTCGGTGAAATTATTCTTGATAAAAAAAATAGGAATAAATTTATAGGAGGGTCAAAATATCGAGCAAAAACAAACTTTGGCCCGGTTTTTCAATAATTCAGAGAAATAGATAAAAGGAAAAAGTAACAAGATATTATAGCTACATGTTCCTTCTTTCATCTGAACTTTGAATCATGAAAAAATATTAATTTCTACGTGATTTATTGAAAAATTTGTAATCCGCTTCCTTTAGAGCGTGCTCTCTAAATTTAGGGCAGGAGCTAAAAATGGGGATATGTTTTGGAGCCGGTTATGTCGAAAAGTATCATATTTTTGACACATTTTTGAGACGAACGGGCCATTTTCGCGCCCTTCCACAAATTTCAGACAGCTGAGATTTTCGACCCATAAATTGACCCGGGTTGACACCTTCGTTTATTGGACTATTTTTTTAAATGCCAATTAGCCATTTGAATATGTTCATAACTTCTGTTCAATTGGTTCTAAACGCTCCATTGTTTTTACAGAGCACAATGATTGTGCCCAATTCAATAATTATTAAGCTCTGACAAATTCGTTTTATAGCACAAATAACATTTTTTTGGGTGGTTTTCTACACCCATTTTCATTGTAAGGGGCGCCAAAACTCATTCTTGCACACAGAACATTTTGCTCTTAGGCCGGCCCTGAAAGCACTATAGTTACTTTTTGATAAAAATGAAATATTTTGGATACCAAAATATTTTACTGGGAGTAATCAAACTGCACAAAAGATGTGAAATAAGTTAAAATCACAGCTCCCAAGAATTACGACATTAGAAAATGTCACACACTGCACTGACGTCTGGACCTCAAACAACTACTCCTTGTGCTATATGCCCCGACAGGTATTGAATTACAGAAGTCCAGACGCGATTGGGATCCGAATCGTTTCGGGACTTAAACCAACAACTTTGATTTTGTTACTAAAGGAGCCTGTCATTCTTAGGCCGGTTTCGGCATTATTGTGCCTCATCAGTAAGAAGCAGACAAGCTCGACTTCTTATCTCTAAAGAAAGGCTGAAGAATGAATTCGACTCGTCTTGTTGCGTTATAGCAAGTGTATCAAGAACGAAGAAAGCCCAACGCCATCTTCACTTTAATAACAAAATCAAAGTTTGCAATTAGTAGAAAACTTATCGTAAGTTTAATACAATCGCGTCTGGACTTCTGTAATTCAATACCTGTTGGGGCATATAGTCCAAGGAGTAGTTGTTTGAGGTCCAGAGTGTCCAGACGTCAGTGCAGTGTGACATTTTCTAATGTCGTAATTCTTGGGAGCTGTGATTTTAACTTATTTCACATCTTTTGTATAGTTATTTTTTGCATACGTTATGCATTTATAAATATAAATAGAGGAAAATGTTATTATATGAAATTTTTAAAATGCTCTTTACAAGTTTGGATGCGTCAACAGCCCCACCCCAAAGTGTAATATTATATGCTTTAGGTGAATATGCAATAGCGTAATATACATTAATCATTGATTTGTGTCAAAAATACTTTTTAGTTGTAGGATAACGTAATATCTAGATTTTTAGAGATATGATCAATATTGTTACTCCAGGACATATTAATATCTAGATAGGTACCTAAAAATTTTGTAGATTTTGAAAATTGCTAGAACCTACTGCAACTGTATAATTGTGAGGTATTTCATTCCTATATGAGAATTGCATGCATACAGTTTTATCTGAATTTCTGGCACACCATGTCGTAAATTCTTTAGCAAGTAAATTATCATTTTGATTAATTAAAAGTTCTTCATTAGAATCGGCATCGACAGCTAACGATAATGTTAAGTATCGTGCTCTGTTGCCCAAGATTGTAAAAATAAAAGTATTCGAAAGTGGATCTGTAGCCTGCATTCTTTTCCCACTCTTTTTCACCATTTTCCTAATTTAATCTATCCTGTTTTACCACTTTTCCAATATTTTTTCCCTACTTTTCTAAAATGTCTCATTTTTCAATCCAAAATTACCCATTTGTGTTTATTGTTCAAATTCACAGTTTTCAATGTACTTTCGTTAAAAAAAGTTATTTTGGTATCGCTTTTTAAGTTGATTTAATTTTCCAGACATTTTTGGTGTTTTCCATGCTTTTCCCACTAATAATTTTTTTTGGTAAATTTAGGTTTTCACTTATAGTGTTTTATTTGGATTTTTACAATTTTTACTGTGGAATTTTTGTTTTGGAAATTTCCTATGATAGTGCTGTCCAAAGATCACCGCAAATATGATTAATAATAATAATCTTTATTCAAAATAGAAATCCTAATATACAAAAATTCTAATTCTACATAATTATTTGATTCTATTAAGTAATGAAATTTTTTCGAATCAATCAAAGAAAACTAATATGAAATTCGAATTCATCACAGAAAAATATACGAGAAAATGCATGGCCGCCGTTACAAAAAATGTCAGGGGGCACATTTTTTCAAATCAAAGTATTGCATTAATTATCCATTAAATGAACGCCACAAAAACCCTAAACCTGGGCATCAAGTCTGTCCGTCAAATTTTTTTTTTAATTTGCAGGTACATTTACCTCCGAAAATCTCAGCTATTATATTATAGAATTTGTGGAAGGGTGGGAAAATGGCTCTAGATTTCCCGAAAATCCGTTTTTCGACGGTATCTGCCGAAATATGAGCTTTAGAGCATTTTTGTTTAGACAAAAAATGAAGAGCAGTTTATTACGTTATCCCTAGATTTTTTTCACTACGCTAATTTTTTTTGCAAAAACGGCGTTTGAAAAATTCGCAATTTTGAAAATCTGAAAATACGGCGCTTCCTTCCAAAATTATTGTGGTGAAAACGGAAAATTTTAATATCCTGCCAAAACCTGAATATCCTCCAGTTTTTTTCTGAAGAAAAAAGATAAGGCAATAATAACCAATTTTTTTTCACTTTTTGCACTTGATTTAATAAATTTATTGTAAGAAAATCGAATTTGAGAAAGTTTGAAGGCAGAGTTTTTCTCGTACACTTGATATATATATATATTGATGAAAAGGTCAGATTGTGATCTTTTATTTAGTACAATTCCTAATCCCAAAAAATTTTAGCACGAAAAGAAGATAATCCTCAAAAAAATGTCGATTTTTCTTAGGGAGAATTTTCTCAATTTTCCTGAAAACCAAAAAATATGAAAAAAAAGAAAAATGCCATCGACAAGGGGACAAGCTAAGCTTTCTAATGATGTGCGTTGAAAACCGATATGGTCCTTGATTATCTATTAATTCGCCCTAAAAAAATATGTTGTTTATGAAAATACACAAAAATAATTTATTGAATCTTTCTGAATATATTTGACACCTTGCAAAACCCCATTATCCAAAAGTATTCGGTGAAATTAGCATTAATAAAAAAATATTATAAAATTTATAGGAGGGTCAAAATATCGAGCAAAAACAAACTTTGGCCCGGTTTTTCAATAATTCAGAGAAATAGATAAAAGGAAAAAGTAGCATGATATTATAGCTACAGGTTCCTTCTTTCATCTGAACTTTGAAGTATGAAAAAATATTAATTTTTATATGATTTATTGAAAAATTTGTAAACCGCTTGGGAGTGTCATTCCTTTAAAGCGTGCTCTCTAAATGCAGGGCAGGAGCTAAAAATGGGAGTGCGTTTTGGAACCGCTTATGTCGAAAATGATAAGGATCATTTTTGTAGGTAATGAACTGATTTTTCGTCCAAACAAAAATTCTCTAAGTGTCATATTTTCGGAAATTTCGGCGAAAATAGGCGAAAAAACACATTTTTGAGACCAACGGTCAGACACCTGAGATTTTCGGGGATGAATGTACCCATGAATACCTACAAATTAAAAAAAATGGTGCCGGACAGACCTGATGCCCGGGTTGGCATCTTCGTTTATTGGAAATTGAAATGAAGATCCTTTTGAACAATACTTACTACGAGTGTGGTTTAAAAAACATGAAATCGAAATTTGATACTCCAGCAAATTTAAGTTTATCGCATCTCACGCGGCGTCTTGACCAATAAATCTAAAATCCGCCCCCCCCCCCTTGCCCTTAAGTAACGGCGCCCATGAGAAAATATCTAAAACAAATGTTTTTTATGCTTGTATTATTAACAATAAATTCACCTGAGTATTTTAATATTATATTATAAATAATATTAATAATATTTTATTATTAATTTATTAAAAATATTTATTTTATTTTCTTGTATGATGTCAGTCCGTAAATAAATAAATATTGGGAGTCGAATTTTTCTATGCCCTGCATGAACGTGCGCCGTCCAATGTGTTATCATATGACTGATTTGTAATTACATCCATTTTGTTTTCAAGGATTCTGTAGCAATATCAATTTATATTCAAAAACTTGAGCGAATCACTTATAAAGGTGCATTGATTCAGTCTAATCGTAGTCAAAATAATGAATTATTCATAGTGTTGTCTGTTTTTTTGATTGCCAGACAATTAGGTGCCTCTAACCCAAATACGAATTGTTAATTTTCATCTTAGTAATACGTAAATGAATATGATTATTATTTAGTCACAAATATAAAATAATTATTTTTAAATTTAATTTTTTTTCTTCATAATATTCAATTCTTAAACACCAAAAATTTCGAACTATTTATCTCCATTAAAATTTTGCAAAACTTACTCTATTTATGGATAAAATATGCGTATAACATATTAAACTTAAAAATGAAATTAAATTATTTATTTTAAATTATAAAAAGTTAAAAATTTACTATAATTTGATCATAAACCCAATATTATTTAAACTAAATTAAAAATGTATATTAAAAAAAGGCAAACAAATAAATATTACCGAAGAAAATTTCTTACCACTATAAATTAACAATAGAATCTTGACCCTCAAAAATCATATTTACTTTAATTATATTATTAAATATCAAGCGTAGGCGATTTCGAAAAAATTCCAGACAAATATGGAATACATATTTTTGGGGATAAAATAACAGATTTGGAGTCTCGTCACCTGGTTGTTATTATACAATTCTGAACAGACAGTTTTTAGAGATGCTTCTATCCTTCACCACACATTTTTCAGCACCACGTACTCTGCATGTACCCCTTAAAAAATTTCAACAAATCAAAATTTATTATAGGATATTACATAACTGGATTTTTGATCCACAGAAGCAAAGATGTGGTTGTTTAAAATTTTAGTAAAATATTCTTCTGTAATTTTAAAAGTTTCATAATTAACCCTATTCGAATGAACCATCTAGTAGAACTTGATGAGTTTATTTAATATCACACCTCATAATCGCTTTGTGTCCTTCGGGTTGCTGCAAATTAAAATTTAGGCTAAATCTTCAGATTTTCAAGTATTCTTCATTATTCAATTTAGTATTTAACTACGACCATGGTTTTATATAAGTTTTTATACTTTAGATAAAGTTTTCGTTAATTTTAATAAACATGTTAGTTAAGCTGTTTTTAAAACGTTTTATTATTTTTCTTATGTTTAATTTATTATTTTTTAGAACATAATCCAGTTTTAGAATCATAATGATATGTAAAAATTATATTTTTTTTACTACAGTACTTTTGATCATGCATAATACAATTGAAATTGGAAACTACAATCCAAAGAGATGTAAGTATCAACTTCCTAAAGGTACAAAAACAAAGTGTGTAAAATTTCAATTTATTTTTATTTTTTAGTACCCCAATTACTTAATTATAACCTCATAAGTATGAGAACACTCGATACTAGGAGGATAAAACTGCAGAAGAAAATAGTACTATACCATAATTATTTCAGATCTAAAGTGAAACCTACTGCTGCCAATATGTTAAGAATGGTAAGTTTCAAAATGGATGATGATTTGGTTAATTCAATTCCATTATTTTAAAAAAAAAAATAGATCACATTTTCGTTTCCAGAAATGGCACAAAGGGGCAGCATTAGCAGCTCAAAGATGGGCATCAGCATGTACATTTTTAACTCACGATAATGTAACCGGAAGACATATTGAAAAGTATGGAGGCTGTGGTCAAAACATATTCGTATCTACACACAAAGTTCCATGGTGAGGCAACAGTCGGTACTTTATGTCGTGATTAATGACACCTTAATTAATTAAACTAAAAATTTGCAAATTTTTACTATGTTCGTACTTAACCAACACCGATTACTTCCAGAGAAATTACAATGTCTGCAACAAATATGGACTACTTAAAACCCAGACCTACTACAAATATCAGACTCATGCAGTACTATGATTTCTTTAACTTTACTACGATATATCTATTATTACCGATCTATCTATCTGTTGATGCGGCGTCGATACACTGCGACCTATAAGATCTATTGTGTACCTTTCTGCTGCCCATTCGTTAAGGATGTCTCAACAATTAGAGCAGTTCCTCCAGTCCTATTGCTTTCAAAAAGTTCAGGATGTTGGTAGGCTTCAGGTTATGTAGATCTCCCTCTTCTATTTCCTAGTAATACTGTCAGAAAAAGAAACTGCACAGAATTAGCTATAGAATTAGATAACTAAAAAGTTTTGCGGAGCCTGATAACTGCACACTATCCCATGATTCACCAAATATTCTTAAGATCCATTCCAGTAGGCTCTTCATTGAAGACCCAAAATTGATGAAATAGAGATGAGAGATTTGAGTAAGGTAAAAGAACTTGGAGATTAAGTGTTCTCCCAAAGATGAAGAGTAGAAGAAAAATAATGAATAATATAATAGCACGGAAGATATCCACAAGAAATCTACAAAGGTTAAAGTGTGGAAGACGATGTAACATAAGGTTTAAAAAAAGAATAGAAGAGGAGATAAAATACATACTGTTTTATAACTCTGTCTTTTAAATTAAATTGAGATCTTACTCAAAAACTATCAGCTGTGCCACAAGTTATAATGCTACAGCCAAATCTGTCTCCTATCGGGGTGCTTTTTAGACCACCCTTCTTAAAATTAATTATTGTATTAATAACCGAAAGTTTTGAGGCCTCCTCTGTTCATAAAATACATAATATATGATTCATTTAATTGTTTTTCCAAATATTCCTAATCAGAAGTAGCAATTAGCAAATTCTGTTCTATTATCGTTATTTTCTTGATGTTACAGGTTGTTCGCAGTCAAATCTTGGTGGTATGAGAAAGACTTGTTTACCTATGGTAGACGTAACCCTAACCTTGTGACCATAGGACACTATACACAAATGGTATGGGCGACTACACATGAAGTGGGATGCGGAATTGCAGAATGTGTCAGCATCGGAAACTACAATCCATTTGGACGAAAAGTATTTTACAACTACGTCTGCAATTATTGTCCAGCGTAAGCAATTTGTATATTTAGGCAATTGGTTTTATATCCTTTCAGGACTTTAGAAATCTTTAACTTCATTGGCATCTTTGAGTAATCATGTAAGCTTGAGAATTCTACAGATTTTAGGAATTTCAAATAAAAAACCTTGTTTCTCCTTTTCCTTCTCTTTCTATATATTTTGCTGTTTTGATCTTGATCCCATTTATATTTATTTAGCTCCTGTTTTTCGTTGATATTACCATAATCTTTTTTCTGTATTCATTTCAACTTAACAATATTTTAACTACAGATTTCACTATCTTCATAGTAGATTAACTGCAGGCTCCTCACATTAGGTATAGGGAATGCAATGTGTTAGACAGTATACTTTAACGGGTGCGAGAGAGATGACTAGCATTTAAAACCGCCAAAATGTGACATTTTTTTGAATTTGTCGTCACAAAACTCTAAAAAAAGTGCTTTGAAAACGTTGGTTAAACGTCATATTTTTGACGTTTTTAATATTAGCTCCGCCCCTAGCACACGTTGAATCATACATCTCACTCTATCATACTGCTTTTTCTATACCTACCTATAGTGAAGAACATTAATCTATTTGTATTTATGGTTGTCCAATTCTATACAACAATTTAAAAAGTCCATATTTATAGTGCATTCTGTGAGTCGGAAAAATATACAAATATTTTAAGCAGCAACCAAACCACCTCTCCCCTTGTTTTTGAGAATGCCGAATACGATGGCGTTATCCAAAATTATTTTTGACTTGACCCCACCCTTCAAACGGCCAAAAACCACCCCCAAAATGGAGAAATCGCGGATTCCGCGTCTTCCACCGGCAAAATATATCTTCCCCTAGTTTTCGAGGATGCTAAACGCGATGACGGCATCCAAAATTATTTTCGACTTGACCGCACCCCTCAAACGGCCAAAAACCACCCCCAAACTAGGGGAATCGCGGATTCCGCGTCTTCCACCGGCAAAATATACCTGCCCCTGTTTTCGAGGTTGCTGAACTCGAAGGCAGTATTTAAAATTATTTTCGACTTGGTCGTCATATTTTTGACGTTTTTAATATTAGCTCCGCCCCTAGCACACGTTGAATCATACATCTCACTCTATCATACTGCTTTTTCTATACCTACCTATAGTGAAGAACATTAATCTATTTGTATTTATGGTTGTCCAATTCTATACAACAATTTAAAAAGTCCATATTTATAGTGCATTCTGTGAGTCGGAAAAATATACAAATATTTTAAGCAGCAACCAAACCACCTCTCCCCTTGTTTTTGAGAATGCCGAATACGATGGCGTTATCCAAAATTATTTTTGACTTGACCCCACCCTTCAAACGGCCAAAAACCACCCCCAAAATGGAGAAATCGCGGATTCCGCGTCTTCCACCGGCAAAATATATCTTCCCCTAGTTTTCGAGGATGCTAAACGCGATGACGGCATCCAAAATTATTTTCGACTTGACCGCACCCCTCAAACGGCCAAAAACCACCCCCAAACTAGGGGAATCGCGGATTCCGCGTCTTCCACCGGCAAAATATACCTGCCCCTGTTTTCGAGGTTGCTGAACTCGAAGGCAGTATTTAAAATTATTTTCGACTTGGTCCCACCCCCTAAACGGCCAAATACCGCCCTCTACAGAGTGAAAAATTTTTGCGGGTTTTCATGTTTGCTCAAAAAAAAATTCACACTGTAGAGGGTGGTTGTTGGCCGTTTGGGGGATGTGGTAAGTCGGTTTACAGATGTAACATCACCATTGTGCTCAGCATTCTCAAAAACGGCAGGTGACGCGGTTTTTCTTGTTTACAAAAAAAAATCAAATTCATCCTGTGGGACTAAGTCGAAAATAATTTTAAATGCCGCCGTCGTGTTCAGCATCCTCGAAAATAGGGAGGGGAAGATATATTTTGCCGGTAGAAGACGCGGAATCTACGATTCCCTCATTTTGGTTTTTGGTCGTTTGAGGGGTGGGGTCAACTCCAAAAGAAACTTAACCATCGCCACCGTGTTCAGCATCCTCGAAAACGGGAGGAGAGGTGGTTTGGTTGCTGCTTAAAATTGTTGTGTTTTTCGAAGTTTTTTCCGGCTCACAGAATGCACTATTAAGGCTCGAACACAGTTCTTTCAGCCCATTTATATTCACCGGCACCCAATTTTCCAAAAGGATTATTTAGGTTTATGGAAATGTTCTTAAATTTTGCAGTAATTAGATGAATATGTCACAGTATGAATGATGATTTGGTGATTCTTAACTTCAAAATCTAGTTTCAGCAAATATTTAAATATGTTTAAAAGCTAAAAATATATATTTTTTTAGAGGAAATCGTCCTGGTCGTCTTGGAAGACCGTATAAAACTGGTCAACCTTGTAGCTTATGCAAAAGGCATTGCGGAAAAAACAAACTATGCCTGAACGGATGCAACGCAGCTGATCAGTTTTCAAACTGCAGAGAACTCTTCAAACGATTTCCCACCTGGTTATGTAATACTCAAACCGAGGAAGGAAGAGATAGAAGAATGAATTGTTTAGCTACTTGTACATGCAAACATAAAATACACGATTAGTTTCTCTACTTTTGTTAGAGATTAAAATAATAAAAGTTTGCACTCCTAAAATGTTTTTTATTTACAAAAAAACGCAACATTAAATGGTTACAAAATTCAAAATTTAAATGGAATAACCGATTGATTTCCCAGAGAAATTGAACAGTATTATTAAAATTTCGGTTAAAGGATAATTTTAAGTCGCTCCTTAAATTAGTTCATTTTCAGGAAACCTCGTAGTTTGAGATTAAAATAATAAAAGTTTGCACTCCTAAAATGTTTTTTATTTACAAAAAAACGCAACATTAAATGGTTACAAAATTCAAAATTTAAATGGAATAACCGATTGATTTCCCAGAGAAATTGAACAGTATTATTAAAATTTCGGTTTAAGGATAATTTTAAGTCGCTCCTTACATTAGTTCATTTTCAGGAAACCTCGTAGTTTGGACATTCCTACGAACGATAGCGCTAATTAGGATGGTTCCTGTGAGAGCAATCCCGATCATACATTTACTGGTAGATAAGAGAATAAACATGTAGAAAGAGGTGTCGGGGATTAGACGGTGAATTGTGCTGTTCCAGCCCTAATCACCTTAATAGTTGACTAATGACTAGCCAAGACAAAATTGGACTGTATAATTAGGTTACCTGCATTTTCTGCTTCCTGCTAGTTCTCGAAGACTTTGAAAAGAAAGAAATAAAATAAGATACTTGTCAAAACTCCATATATTATGTTATATCTCTGAAAGGTTCAACAATACTTTATAATTTACAAAGAGTAAAAAGTTCTTACTTAGTTATTAATAGCAAGCAATTACTCAGACAACAAACTCATGAAACGAATTTATTATTCTGGTATTTATGAGAAGCCCTATGAGCTTAAACGAAAGAAAAGTGATAGGTTGCAATCTCTATGTAAAATTTGATTATGAGTGCCTAGCAGCGACTGCTACGGCGCCAAAAAGCCACGCTTCGTTGCACGTTCTGCTCGCTTTGGAGAGGAAGGAACTGCTAAAATTAAATTATTTGAGCAGTCTTCGCGCTCTGTTAAAATTATCGATTTTTATTGGTTTAGATTTTGCGTTCTGATCAAATTACCGGAGACTCTTTGGGCTATCTATTCCGAAGAATACCGGACTGACCAGAGCCTTCAGCTAACGGTCCCTGTGAATTGTTGTTTGCAAACATACAGTCTGCATAGAATTAGTCAAGTCAAGTTAAATAATAACAATACAAAGAAACACTCTAAAACAAAACAAAATAAAAAAGATACTTAAAATTGGAAAAATTCTTCAACTGAATGAGAGAGGTGTGTACAGGGTGTCCCATTAAGCGAGGTAACCGGCTGTATCTTGGAAAGTATTTGTCCCAGGTTGTTAGTAAAAGTGGCCAAGAGAAACTGCTGGAAATTACTTTTAAGATCTAAATTTCGCCCCTAGCGGGCGTTACTGCTATGTGCAAATCTAAAATTACTATTATCTCAGAAAATAGCAGAATGAGCTATTACTTTGATATCATCAATTGAAAGCTCATTTAATATTAGATAATTTTTTCTAGTGACATTTCATTGTATCTGTCATAATAAGCGAGAAGGAAGGCCATCTATTTTTCATTTTTTAAATTTTAATATTTCGTTAACTATTCAACCGACTGTTTCTGGACTCATATGAAAGAGAATTGTGTGGACTTTGAAGACCGTTCATATACCTTATCGATTACTTTGAAACAGATAAACTAGAGGTCGCTTTATGCAGCGATTACTTATTTTTACGATTTTATTAACAAAATTAAATGAAACGTTACTATTTTAGTAAAATATTCTGAAGCAGCTTTAAATTTCTTATATTTTAGTGAAAACCGCATCTCGATATCCCTATTCGTTTTTGACTTATCGTAAGAAATGTTAAAAACTATAATGTAAATGTAAAAGATCAAAATTAGCAAATTAGCTAATCATAAGCAGGCTTTGGAATATAGCGTACGTTTTAATAACAGTATTCGCAGCCTAACACCAGCGGAAATAGAAGCGGCCATTTTTTCTACTCGAGAACGTCTAGAGCGATGTGTCAATAATAATGGCAGGTAATTTGAACATTTGCCGAGGCAATAGAAGGAGTTAAAATAGATCTTTTTTTGAAGCTAACATACTTATGTTACGTATATTATTTATCATCTTATTTTATAGTAATTTTTAACATTTCTTACGATAAGTCAAAAACGAATAGGGATATCGAGATGCGGTTTTCACTAAAATATAAGAAATTTAAAGCTACTTCCGAATATTTTACTAAAATAGTAACGTTTCATTTAATTTTTTTAATAAAATCGTAAAAATAAGTAATCGCTGCATAAAGCGACCTCTAGTTTATCTGTTTCAAAGTAATCGATAAGGTATATGAACGGTCTTCAAAGTCCACACAATTCTCTTTCATATGAGTCCAGAAACAGTCAGTTAGGTTAAATATTAAAATTTAAAAAATGAAAAATAGATGGTCTTCCTTCTCGCTTATTATGACAGATACAATGAAATAATAGAGATAATAGTAATTTTAGATTTGCACATAGCAGTAACGCCCCCTGGGGGCGAAATTTAGATCTTAAAAGTAATTTCCAGCAATTTCTCTTGGCCACTTTTACTAACGATATTTTTTTCCCCACAAGCTGGGACAAATACTTTCCAAGATACAGCCGGTTACCTCGCTTAATGGGCCACCCTGTACTTTTTTAGTTGCATGTTAAATGATGTCAAATTTTTACATATTTGTGTTGGTAAACGATTAAAAAGTCTTTGTCTCATTACACTAGAGTATTTAAAGTAAATATTTACCTGCATACTGAAAAACGTAAAATATTTTTACTTTACCATAGGTAAAGTATTGTAATCGAAAAAAAAAAGTTCAGCTTTCAGTGGATTTACATGTTTTGAAACCCCCTAAGTCATTTAAGACCATTTCCAGAAAATGTATATATGGAGTATGGAGTATGTAGTCCGGAAAAATTTGTGTGCTCTCTAACTCCAACTGCGATCGAAATTTCCTAACCAAATTTTATATTTAACATTTTTACAACATGTTAATGAGCTGATTAGATTTTGGGCACCGGAAGTGGGGGTTTACTCTTGAGAATTTTCAGATTTTCGCAATTATTATCGTTTCTATTAAGTTTATGTAAAAATATTAAGATATAAATTTTGTTTAAACACCTTTTTCAAATTTTGTATTATAAGCGAGTTAAAAATAAAATATGGAATAACATAGTTTCATAATAGCGCAAGCGCAGTAGAAGTGTTTTGTTTCATGGAGACAATTGTAAGCTCTTGCCAGGCATGGCCTGCCTTAAATATGTACGAGTAATTGGATTATGAGCCCGTAGGGCCGTTAAAGTGTGGTAGTCACGTGCATGGCCATATCCGATTTTTTACTGTAGTTTTACTAACGAAATCATATTCATAGTTAACTATGGATGGCGTCTGACAGTGGCAGTTTACGTAATTCATTTCAACTTGTCTATTTCAAATTTTAATATTTTGTTGTAAGTTGTTAAAAATGTCTGATGCGAATAGTGAAGAAGAATGTATTTGTACTCCTCCAGATTTAATTCAAACAGAAAATGAAGCCACAGCAGATTTATTACCCGAAAAATCCAAAAAAATTTATGAAATTTGTTATAAACGCTTTATAGACTGGTGTAACACAAAGCGTGTTACGTACATTAGTGAAAACGTCCTCCTAGCGTATTTGAAAGAAAAATCGGAGATTCTAAAGCCATCGACCTTATGGTCAGAATATTCAATGATGAAGGCACTTTACGTAAAAAGTATGAAGGTTGAAGTTTGTAATATTTCTTGTATTCTAAAATACTATTCAATATAATTTAAAATAAAAACAGATTTAATTCGATCGTAGAAAAAATGGTGTGTGCTACACGTGCAAAAAGCATATTTGTTTCACTCAGCTGCAAACTTCATGCATCCTGCAACAAATATACACTTTTTGCACTAGTTACACAATAGTATATTACATAACGAGTGCGGAAAGTGAAACTTTCACGAGTGTGAAAAATCACTTTCGCATAAGTAATGTACACTATTTTTCCTACGACCACGCGATAATTTTACCAAATACATTACCAAATTTTATAGTCATGTGCATGGCCACATCCGATTTTTTTTCTCGAGGTAATGCTTTCTCCAATTAAAACATTAGGAATTTTACCGATGAGACATTTTCAATATAGTTATTATCTGTAGTTAAATTAATTTGACTTACCTACCTATCGTTGTCTATTATGAAAATGCATTGAATTGGTTTTTGGGGTATTCAGCAAAATGGCCTGTTAACAAAAGTGTTAAAATCATCTGCAAATATTGTGAAATTACCGTCTGATGCGACTGATATTTATATATAAGAAATAAAAGGGTCCTAAAATTGAGCCTTGTGGTACACCTATGTACATTTCGAGAGAGTTAGATTTAAGAGTTTCAGTCGATTTTTATCTTTTGCGGTAAAGCTAACGTAACGCATGTCCTTGAAATCAAATATTTTTCAGTTTATAAATTAAAATTTCGTGATTAACACAGTCAAAAGCCCTGATGAGGTCACAAAAGATCCCAACAGGACTTTCTCTTGCATCTATTAAACTTGTAAGTTTATCATAGAAGAAATGAATTGTAGTACTTGTAGATTTTAGATTGAAACCCATGTTGGTTATTAATAATTACATTATCTAATTTCAAAAAATTAATCAGGTCTTCCTAAATAGATTTATTCAAAGATTTTTGAAAATACAAAAGTGATTGTTATCGGACGGTAATTATTAATGGAGCGCCGCGCGTAATTAAATTTATATTGGAAATTTAATTATTTCATTTTGATTTGTTCGATTTGATTTTTATTTAGTGTACAGGATGTTGCGACGTTTTTTAATAAGAGGGCTCTAGGGAAGCCCCCAGGAAGGAGGCGAGGGAATAAATCCTGAACAGCAAGCAAACAGAGTGCGAGGAACAAGAAAGCGACGACTCGGTGATAAAAATATTTGCCAACAAAGAAGATGTGGGAAATCTGCGTTCGATGGCAATTTTGAGGAGCTGGACGATTATCACTATAAACAGGGTATCGAAGCTATTGAACATCGCTGGGCAAAGTTTAATCAATTTTTTGTTTTTTTTTGTTAGGTCGCGTACTTTTGGGACAACCCTGTCGCTATTTTTTTCTTAACGAAGTGTCTGGGCTAATTCGTAATTCAGAAAAAATAAGAAGAAGATTAAATGAAAAAAAAATATCGTTAAAAAGCTGTATTAAAATTTATCAATAACATAAAACAATTCTAATAATAAAAAAATATCACAATAAAGTATCAACTTGGAAAATACATTATACCTGAAATACTCTATTTTGATCTTACAATAAGAAAATAATTTTACTGTTAGCAGTACGTTATAAAGCGGTTTTTGGTCTCCACGCTTTAATTGACCTGTCTTGACTACCTGTAACTATTAAGTCTTTTGAAGAGGAAATGTCTATTGTTTTGATAGGACCTGAAACAAAACATATCCAATAAAAATGAGTAAAGTTGCTCGCTTTTATTATATATTGGACGTTTTCCAACGAGTATTTTCGAGCTACAAGATCAGAGAGCTCTTGTGAAATGATAAAATTTCATATAGGAACGTAAATATATGGTGATGGGGACAAACAGAGGGGATTATGGAGGAAGATGTAAACCCAATTTTGGCTACAAACGACAAAGAATTCGCCTTTGAGAGAACAAAAAAAAGAGTAGAGGAAAACAAACACGAAGAACATGAAATGCAAGCAAGAATTGCAAAAGGAAACCGTAAATATGGCTCATGAAATCCAAGTTCGTATCGAAAAAGACCAAAGAAAGAATTTACACTACAGTCATAAGACCAACAACAACCCCTGTGGGTTTTAAATAAAGCAGAAGAAAAGATGAAAAGGTGGGAAAGAAAGATTCTAAGATCTATTTACGGTGGAACAAGGACTGACGATAGGTTGAGAAGAAAAACAAACCAGGAATTGGAAGAACTGTATAAAAATCCTAATATTATAGCAGTTGTCAAGGCTCAATGAATAAGCCGAACGACTGCCAAAATTAGTGCTAAAAAGAAAATCAATAGGCAGAAAAAGAAAGGGTAGACCAAGAAAGAGATGGGTGAACAATACAGGAGACGATCTAAAGACAATAAAAGCTAGAAACTGGAAAGAAAAAAACTGGAGACAGAAAGCAATGGCGTGGACTAGTGGCAAGAGATACTCAAAAATAGATGGTGAAGTAATTTAAGAAATGAGCATTATAAATTATAGAGGTATTAAATTAAATTAAATTGTAAAATTTAATGTAAGCCTTCGAGTCCTGTAGAGCAAATAAATATAAAACTTTTTAAAAACTTACTTTCTAAGATACAGGAATTTTAACAAACCAATTAATTTATAACAAAAACTTACCGGCGTGTGCTCCAATTTCTAAAAGAAGTCTGACTTCGAAAATGTCCCACACCGACAGAGTGCCATCATCACAACCTATTACAAGTAAGTACTCGTTCCATATCAAAGATGAAACGCTGGAATTTAATATTTTACTGAACACAGATAGGCCCGTATTAACGTCGATTATTTGAAAAGTCTTATCTCGACTACCTATAGCTAGTTTCATTCCGTCTGGACTATAACTAATTGCAGTAATACTGGAAGATTGGATATTGTATTTTTTGAATAGCGAGAAAAATGATGTTTCCCATATATAGAGGTCTCCGTCTTCGGTGCCAACGGCCAAATGGTTGTTTGCACTGAAATGAAAATTGTATTTTTATAATAATAAACAAATAATTAAGTTATGTACGAAATATGGTATGTTTATTGTAACTAGAGTAAAGTCGACCCCAACACTTTATATCCAAATGAATATGCCGAGGTTGAAAAAATAGTTAACCCATCTGTTATTGGCTGAATGCTAATCTCTAAAGTCAATTGAAAGTATATGCTTTACGAGAAGTGCTCAGTATAAACATTACACGAGTATAATTAAATACTTAAATCCTTTATTTTACAAATAAGATTCCGCCGTTTTTTATCAAAAAAATGTTTTTTTTATATTTAAGTATTGCCCATCGTTTGCCACTAGTTTTTCCCATCTTCCTGGCAGCACACATACAACTTCTCTCACATAAGGCGACCTCACCAAATGCTTGTGCAAGCAGTCGATACGGAAAGTTCCCGAAAATGACGATATTTTCGCACACAATAAAATATTTTAAGGTTATGTTGTTGACTGATGTCCAACCTTACGATAATGACGTTTGACTTCTGACAATTTTAACCATAACTTACTGATGGCGCCAATTTTGTCAAATGGTGGAGACTTATTTGTACACCTGATACATTTATTAGAGTGCAGCTAGATAATTCTAATAAATTAAAAAACATTATTTTTAACCGTTAATTCAGTTTTTTTTTATATATTTTTTTCATTCCAATTGGTTATCTGAATCTATCTAAATTTAAAGTGTATTTTTTGTGTCTATCCAGTGGTAAAACGTAACTCCTTTGTGGAATATAACACAATGAGTGCTACGCATATAAATGTGTTTGTCAGAGGTTGGAATACGTCGTCATATACATTTAATTAGTATTCTACACAGCAATAGCACAAACAAAAGTGATTGTCCATTGATCTGGGCTACTTGGAAATAATAACTATTTATATTACAAATACATAGTCAAGGGCTTTATTGAACGAATAACTTTATGGCCGAGCGAGCTTGCGAGAGGGACTACAAAATGATGAGTCAATAAAGCCTATTTATGTACGCGTTATATATTTTTTTAATTCCCAATTTATATGCAATCTATAAAATGGTATACAACAAGCAAATTGTTTAACAATATTTATAACTGTCATTCACTGATTGTAGAATATATTCATGAAAAACCCTATGAGCTTAAATGAATGAAAAATGATAGGTTTGATTATGACATGTTGTCTTCTTGAGTGCGTAGAAGCGACTGCAATGGCGTCAAGAAAGCCACGTTTCTTTTCACGTCTTACTCCCTTTGGACATGACGAAAATCACGTGATAAAAATTAATTTTTTTATTGGTTCAGACCTCGCGCTCCGTTCAAATTACCGGAAACTCTTTGTGCTGAACAATTCCGAATAATACCTGTAAATTTTTACCTCACAAATGACCACGAGCGTGCTTAATGTTTTTATCTTTATTAGAAATGTATTTAGACGTTTCCAACAACTTTCATCCAAATATATGCCTTTATGATTTAAGAATTAATACCAACCTGTTGAAGCTAAGGCAATTAACTTGAGAATTATGGTCGATTTGCTTTTGAAGACATTGTATAGGTTTTATATATCCGTTGTTGTTCAACCCTTTCCATACTTTAACCGTACAATCACCACTACCGGACACAAGAAGATTAGATTTACGATCGAAGCATAAGCAAGTGATGGCATCTTCATGAGCTAAGACGTTTTCTATTACCCTGCCATAATCCAAATCGTACAGAGAACTGGAATAAAAAGATACTATACATAAAGCAAATCGAATAATAATTCATTTCAATTTCAATTTACTCAATTTCATGATAAAGTACATAAAGGGTATCTCAGAGTAGATTTTAGGTTTTAAACTTACCTTGCACAGACCCTGTTCGAAATTTCATGAAAATATTACGTCGAGCGTATAGCGGACAAGTGCGGATTTAAGTTACCATGGAAAAGTAGACGAGTTCGCAGCGTGCCTACATTGTTGAGGCTTATTTTAAAGCCAACGATTCGTCCATAGTTGCTCGGCGGCGTTTTTGTGCGCAGTACAATATTCGACGCGTGGGCGATGTTAGTTCAGGCGTGGGTAAAAAATATTACAGAACAAGGAGTTGACATTTCATTCGAAAAATCTAAAACATGCACAAGCGCTTAATTTGTCTCGTAGCAGCATGTACCGTGTGTTGAGAAAAGAATTAAAATTCCATGCATACAAAATTCAATTAACCCAATATTTAACGATATTGTACTACGCACAAAAACGCCGCCGAGCAACTGTGGACGAATCGTTGGCTTTAAAATAAGCCTCAACCGTGTAGGCACGCTGCGAACTCGTCCACTTTTCCATGATAACTTAAATCCGCACTTGTCCGCTATACGCTCGACGTAATATTTTCATGAAATTTCGAACAGGGTCGGCGTAAGGTAAGTTTAAAACCTTAAATCTACTCTGGGAGACCCTTTATAAACATATAACAATTGTGTTGAGACAAAGACGAACGAAACAGCTGTTCTGCTAAATGCTCGTTCTGCATGTTCTGCTAGTTATAGAAAAAAAAATAGCAAATAGGACGATCGAAAGTTCGATTTGAAGAAAAAAGAAACTGTTTGTGTTTAATATAGATAAATATGTGGAAGAGCAGCAAAAGGTAAGATAATATAAAACAAACTTACATTTCATTATCCCAACTTGCTATCACAATCACATTTGCGTTCGGTAACTGTATACAACTACTTAAAGGCATCCTTCCAATATTAGCAGATCTGATTTGTTTATTTTGTGATAAAGAAAATACTTTTAACTTTGAATCGTGTCCTACGGACGTAACGCGTGTATTATCCTCGCTTATAAATAAGTCACTTACGGCATTTTTATGTGAATTAAAACTTGTCACGAGTTCGAGATCAGTTACTTCTTTCCATATATCTGAAAACACATTAAATACATTTCAAATCTTTTTTAAGATCTTTTGAATGATGAATGTGGTGTTGTTTTTTGGGTTTTATGTCTTGGGTTAAAGAAAACAATATTTCTTAAAAGCCAACGTTTCGTCAATTTATTTTCAGATCTTCAGATGAAAGGGATGTTAAAAATTATAAATAAAAAGAACGAAAAATACATATATAAAGAATTTCATCACTAATTATTTTTTGAATCTTATTATTAATTTTAATTTTGCAAATACTGAACAAAGAAAAATACTGGAAAAATAATAAGTGATCAAATTGTTTTATATACGTATTTTCCTTTTTTTTATTTATAATTTGTAGTGCTCTGAAGATGTCAAAATAAATTGACGAAATGTTGGCTTTTAAGAAATATTGTTTTTTTAACCCCCAAGACCTAAAACCCAAAAATAACACCACATTCATTAAATACATTCTTGCCATTTGTGTTTACAGTTGAAACACTGCATCAATAAAATTACATCATTTTTTACTATTCAGATTTTAGTGTTCAACTACTTACCCTCGGAGTTTTTTTGAATTTTTTTTATTTGATATGGTTCAGTTGGAAGACTGAAGCCAATTTTTCTCTGAGGATGAGGAACTTTAAAAACTTGCTTTGGAATTTGTCCGAATTCCATTATTTGCACTTCCAAAGCATGTCTTTGATTGAGATCCGTTATAGCGTCTAGATCTATTGCTCCCTCATAACACAGATGATAAAACACTAAAATAAATATATTTTAAGGAAAAATCAAAACCTCGAAGTCAGTACCACATAAAATATAATATAAAATTATATTAACAAATTGCACCGCGTCTGAAACGAAAACTACTCCTGGGGCTAAAGCCCTCACAGGCATTGAATTACAACGACCCAGACGCCTATCGGAAGATATACTAGACAATCCAACCCTTTGGTTTTGTTATTCAAGGAACCTATCGTGCCCAGACCGGTTTCGGCATTGTTGTGCCTTGTCAGTAGGAACTAGACGGATCGACATCGCAACGTCAGAAGCCTGGTTCTTAATAAAACTGATTGCGACGAAGCAAGTGTATTAAGAACGAGGAAAAATTGGGCCACATTTGAGACATGGATAACTTATTTGTTTTTATAAATATATTTGTTAACATATACATGTTCGACTGAATATTAATATGCAGGTTTTTCATTTGGACAAGGTTCTGAAAAGATATTCAAAATGACAAACCCAAAGTAAAACAATCAGAGCTGTTTGCACGGGTTCTACTTAATAGAATATAAGCAAAGCTTAACCATAAGTGAAACTTATATTTATATTTTCCGTTGCACAGTTGGTCTATTGACACATAAGCTCGGCTTAAATCACAATTTAGCTAAGCTGTAGAATTTCTCGGCTTAAGGTTTAACCATAGTTTTTAATGTCATCGTTTTATCATCAATTATTTATTGTTGATCGAATGGATAATGAACTGGATTTGTTACCAGCGATTATTGTATATGAAGATGATGATCTTGATGAATTGAATTTAATAATTCATGGAATCCCATGAAGAGTATATAATCGAGCAGACTATTACAATAGTTTTGACGAACTCACATATTTCAAAAGATTTCGAGTTACAAAGCCTACAGCAATTTTAATATTGAACGAAATTGAAGTACAAATCGAAGATCCTGATGATTTTATTGTAATATTAGTTTCATACATCATTAATGAAATAAAGATTATTTGTGGCACAAAAAAGTCAATATCACAGGTTGCTCTTCTGATTACAGCAATAATAGTGTGGCACCAATGAACCAACTATCGATATTTTTCAAAAGAACAGTTTTTTCTGCAGGGGGGCCCTTTTTCTAATCACTTCGTCACCCATTTCAAACTGAACTCCAACAAAAACCGCATTTGTGAGAAACTCGAATATATCTGTCACGTCACTGTTAGATTGAATGATGAAAATTACTAGTTTTCAGCGGTGTTGTCAGCTCATAGTTAGGCTTAGCGAAGTTTTTTCAAAGAATGACTTTTGCAAACCCGATTGAATTTAAGGTACACCTTAAGTTTCTCGCCTACTTAGCTAAGAATAAGTTTTGAGGTGAACCTGTGCAAATGGCTCTCAGAGATTGTAATACGTATGTGCTATCGTCGAGATGTTAGAAAAACTGGTTCAGTTAAATAGCCGTACAAAGTTTATCTGGGTCAAAGGACACTCTCCAACTCCTGGTAAAGAAAAAGTCGACCAAAGTGCGAAAGAGGCTGTTGTCTCGGATTTGAGAATCAATGTGCTGACTATGAATGACGTGATTTTACTAACGAAAGAGAATTTCATGCAATCAACAGATTAAACATTTCTACATCATACTAATACACACAAAGTATGTTCATCACAAAATTGTTAAAACTCAAATCCAAAGTTAAAAATAAATGACTAAACATTTTTTGAATTTTTATTTAAAAATTATTCGTTTAAAGCAAGAATCCTTTTCTATACACAAGTAATTTTCAAAATCTAATTTTGCTAAAAAATATCTTATCAACTGCCACAGGGTTCTCCACTGTCCCTTCTACTCTACAATCTACATTGTCATGACTTATACAACTACGATGAAAAGGACGAATATTTTAACATACACCTATATATTCTACAATTTGCAGCTGATGCGAGAATGATTATTAACAATTCAAACTTAACGGAAACAATAAATGAATTACAAATACTTATTAATCACACTTCTACATGGTTCAACAGGTGGAGAATGAGACCAAACCCGACAAAAAGCAAATTCATAATATTTAATCATAAAGTAACACCACATTCTCCAGTAGTATATGTCGAAAATCACAGACTACAAAGCACTCAGTCAGCGAAATATTTAGGAATAACATTGGACTGTAATAGTATATTGTGCAACAAGTTTTGAAAATACCACTTTTTACACGCATGTGACGAGCCTGACGAGCCTGAAAGGCGAATGCCACAAGTCACAAAGTGGTACCTATTTATTGTTAGGTAAAGCAAATCTTATTTAAAACGACCAGATGTTTATAGTGCTTTTCAACATAGAATAGTGCGACCACAATATTGAAGATTTATATTTTTGCGCTAATTCTTCAAAATAAACAAGCAGAACATTCTCTGATAACGAGTTTAGATTTCGTTCATTTTTCCATTTTATGAATGTTTCATAAGAACTTTCATACCTCTCTTTGGAAATTAATGGTAAAAGATTTTGCGTGATTTGGGAGGCCCTTTCAAGTATTTCTGGAGGAGTACAGTTAAATTCATCTTCTATCATCGTGTAACACTGCTTTTTTAAAATTTTGCAATAAATTTGACTTTATTTTAATGAGAAATGAGAACTGTCAGTAGTGACAGTGTGCGCATGCTAGATTTCATCTCGATTCATTGATATGTGTTGTTAATATGAGGTGTGTTGTCATTTTACTTTGCACACAGCGTGTGTAAACGTTTACACACGCTGTTTGAAATTGACGTTTTTCAAGGGAAGTTGACAGTGCGTTTTTATGCATATTCTAAGCAGCCGTAGGAAAACTAAATTTCAAACTTCACAGCCAGGATATTAAGAAAAGATGTATTACCAGAGGAAAACATTTTAGAAACCTTACATACAAATATCAAGGTATAAGTACAGACACGGCTACTCATATTTACAAATCTATATGTCGGTCCATCTTGGAATACTGTCATCCAATTTATACTAACGTTGGAAACCCCACTATGAAAAATATAAATGTAGCAGAAACTACAACCTTGAGGACTGTCAGCAAAACTAGACACCCCAAAAACCCTCTGCACAACCCACCAAAAGCACTCCTTTACGAACTTACCAGCATAGAACCCATAGATCAAAGATTGACCCATCTTACACAAAAATTTGCAAAAAAAAAGAAAACATATTGGCTATGGAAGAACTATGTTGTATAAGAGAAAACGAGAGGTTACAACAAAGAAAGATTTATAAAAAAAAATTTTACTCTACTTTTTACATAGATTTTTTCTTTTTTTTGCAATATTTTATGCAGAAATAACGATATATTGTTTTTTTTAACGTAATGTAACTATTTTTACATGTGCTACCATCTATGGTAAGAAGAGAGTATTGACATTAAATTTTGACTGAATCTAGTCAAGATGTCACTCTCTTCTTTTTTATCCCTTTCAGAGATTAATACAAAGTGAGTAAACCAGTAAGGAATTTTAATTTATTAGATTCGACATCCTAAGACCGGTTTCTGTCTTTCGACTTCATCAGTTAGGCTTTTCGAATCCAATAAATAAAATTCCAAACTCGTACAAGTCAATAGCTATATCCGCTATAAGATAACATTTTTAGATGTGCTACCATCTATGGTAAGAAGAGAGTATTGACATTAAATTTTGACTGAATCTAGTCAAGATGTCACTCTCTTCTTTTTTATCCCTTATCTTATAGCGGATATAGCTATTGACTTGTACGAGTTTGGAATTTTACTGATGAAGTCGAAAGACAGAAACCGGTCTTAGGATGTCGAATCTAATAAATTAAAATTCCTTACTGGTTTACTCGTAATGTAACTAGTTTTAGTATAGAAAATAATATTTATATATATATAATGTAATACAGGCTGAAGGACTCCGGTCGATGGCCTTTTGGTTATTCCAATAAAGACATTCTTCTCCTTCTTCTATCTTAACAACAGAATAAAAACAGCGCGGTTGCTACATTCTAGCTGTGCCTTAAGTTCTACTTACGCAAGGATAATAATTTTATTAACTGTAATCACTTTGAAGTTTTTTTTTGTGAAAGCAACTTTAACAAGCAAACATCCAGGCAGAATACTTTACTGAAAATTAATCCAAAATAAATATTTCTGGATGTATCCTGCTTTGGAATGTCAAAAAAATATCCAAGAAATTTATAATTCACGTGATACATTTATTCAGGGTTCCCACAATGGAAGCGAGAAAATTTTCCCTGACTTTTCCACGTTTTCCCTGACCACGCACAGACTTTTTTCAGCACAAGATTCCACCTTTTATAGAGTAATACAAATAAGTAAATGAAAAGCTTGTTTATTTTGAAAATGAAAGAAAACTAATTTGTCAATTACATATAACCAGTGTGCATATTTGTGTACCAATATACCTTTGAATTCACAAATGAAATGCAAAAGAAAAAGCCCATTGATGTATTTTTTATGTATCAGAAAAGAAAAAATACAACAGGGCTGACTTAATTTGTTTTTTATATGAAATCAACTGATGTGGAATTCTGTGCAGCCATTTGGTTTTCCATATACGCTGGTTGAATTCCCTGTCTTCTGCCGAAAAAAGAAAAATTCCTTGATTTTTCCCTTACTTTGTCAACACTTTTTGAATTCCCTGACTTTTCCGTTTTCCAGGTCTGAGGGAACCCTGTTATTGTTTTCAAATGTTTTTAAAATATTTTTTAATAAAGTTTAACAGATGAAACTGTACTTTCCAGCAGGCGATGGTGTCGGGAAATTTTTGATATTTGATTGAAAACTTGAAAATGAATGTACACACAAATATTTAGATTATTAATAACCTGAAAAATTGATGGTTTGCAATAAATTTGCGAAAAAAAGTTAGGTTAAGTGTTGACAGGTGGGTTGGCAACCCTGTTGACAGGTGACAGAAGGGGGAGGGGCAGATACATCTAAGATATATTAAAAATGTAAACAGAAAAGGAATAAACTTACAGTTATTTGCTTTGACAGCTTCTTCACCTCTCTGCTTATAACCAAAAATAAGGTCGATCCATTTATGTAAATTTTCAGAAACGATGTCACTTTCTAAAGCGTCTCTTAATTTTTGTATAAAATCTTTTGGACCACTACACCAGGGCGGCATTTCTACATCACCAACTTTTATGTTATTGTGGCGATATCCAAAATTAATTCCCATGCCGTTCACCAAAAACTTGCCTTCGTCCGAAACGTCATAAAACTGTGGAATCAGTTCCTTGAAATCTGACATGTTATTTAGACAGTTTTTATAGGCGTCAGCCACGGAATTAAACATTCTGTCAGGATGATCGAATCTGCCACTTTGTAAACACAACACATAATGCGGATACAGCCTTGCTAAGTAATATAGTACAAATCCAGGAGTCGAATAGTGTGAACCGTATAAAAATTTGTTACTAGACATTTCTTGGTACCTTTCTAATAGACGGTTGAGACGGACTTCATTTAAGGCACCCACTGGTTTTGAAAGGTCACGGTAATTGGTTGGATTGTTTAAATCTAGTTTATCTTCTGTGTAATTTGAAATTATCCAAGGAAAAACTGGGTACTGAGTAAGGTCGTTAAACGTCCTATCTCCTAAACTGAAAACAAATTTTATTTTTGATATACAGGGTGGCGCAAATTTAATTGAACACTATTGGGATTTCGTAAACCGTTGTAGATACAAAGTTGGTTAAATGGGAAAAAAAGATGCTTATTTTCAAGATAAATTGATTGGATTTTTCAAAATTAAGATATCAGGTCCGGTTTCAGAGATATTTGGGAAAAACCGAAATTGACGATTTTTGTTTTATTTAACTTACACCTTAATTTTGAAAGATCGAAAAAAATTATAAAACTTTTTTATTGAAAAACAAAGACAACACAGCGTATCCAATTTTTTAAAACAACGTTTCGTCTTTGAAGTGCCCACCTTAACTATTTTTTTTAAATACGGACCTGTGCCTTTTATTTCATTTTTTCTCTATCCAACCATACAGAACACTTAATATTTTTATTAGGTTTTGACAATGAACTGTACTTTAGGAATTTTGCTAAGTACGGTCCTGTTCCATTTTCACTGAAAATATTTATAAATCTTTTTGAATAAAATTAATTAAAAATTGAGTATACTTTGAGCTTATCGCCCTAAGTATACTTAATTTCTATTAAATATCTGATATACATTTTCTTAAATAACTACAATCAGAAAATAAATAAAATTTATTTAAACTTCAACTATTGAATAAAATGAAATTGTGTTCTTTCCTATGTGCACATTTCTTGAAAATGTACATCCAAAATATGCTCAAAAGTTATTTAAAAAACCATTCAGGATAAAACTGAACAGGACTTCAAATACTCTTTTTTATGGACTGTACTTGCAAAATTCCTAATTGTAAAAAACCTTATAAAAAATTAAGTATTCTACATGGTTGCATAGAGAAAAAAACGAGGAAATGAAAAATTAAATTAAAAATTTCCCCATTTAATCAATTTTGTATTTATAACAATCCCAATAGTGTTCAATTAAATTTGCACCACCCTGTATGCTCTGTATTTATAGTTTTAAATTTAATTGTCAAATAAAATGATTTTTTTTCTTATTGAACTCAATAGCTAATTAAAAAATATATAATAATTTTCAATTTTTCAATTTATTTTTATTAAAAGATTTATAGAAAATGTGCAACAAGGTCAAGTCAAATTACTATTTACCTACTGACTCACCTAAAACGAATCAGCTGATAAATAAATCAAATAATATCTCAAATTACCTGTTAATATAATGCAAATACTCGTAATTCGAAATAATACCATTCTGCCATTGCAACGTAATTACGTCTTGCTGTATGTCGTTCAATTTAAGTTCGGGTTGTTTCAACAAATTATTGTGCAATTCATCCCTTGCAGTCTGATTGCGAAATGAAAAATACGTATGGGGATTTGGAGAATTATCGTTGCAATATATTTCTAATCCCTGTAATATTAAATTGTTAATAATAGAAGAAAATAACTTGTGATTAAAAACTTACGATTTGTCTTAATAAAAATCTTCGTTTAACGATTTGTTTAATACTGCTGAGGTTGATTTTTGCAGGATACTAAAGAATAAAAATTTGTATGTGTAAAATAAAAAGAAAATTATTTTTTCTACAACTGCTATGAAAAGTAGCGAATTTCTCATAGCTTACTTAATTTCAAAACCATGTATTGCCCACACCGTGAGGGAATACTTTTCCTCACGGCACTTTGCCTCACACCACATACATTTATTTATATGGAGAATCAACAAAAATCGACAAAAACTTAGTAGGCTGCTGTTCAGCTTTAAATAGTTGTCACAACTGTCAGATTATAGAAGTTTTTTAAATTCCTAAGGTAGTTTTCATTCGTGCTTTGATAAAAATCGCAATTTCCATTAAATATTATTGTAATAAGACATACTTATAATAAATAATATGGGTAATGACAGTAGTGACGATTTTGATAATACTCCGCCAGAGATATTGGAAAGAGCCGCAAAAGTAACATTAGATTTGTTGCCGGTAATTTCAAGAAAAAAGTATGAATTGGCATACGAAAAATTTATGGAATGGAGATGAAATACAAATATAAAATTAAAAAAATTATTTAACTGTTAAAAGGTAGGATACTTTCATGTTATTTTAGTTTTGCTAACCATAAAAATAAATATTGTTACATTACTTGTATTCTTTAAATTTGTGCAGTTGTAGAAAAAGTATAGTGTGCAACACTTGGGGAAAGTACTTTTCTCACTCGTGTGTTTTCGGCACTCGTCCTTCAGGCTCGTGCCACAAACTTTCACACTCGTGAGAAAAGTTGAACTTTCCCCACTTGTTGCACAATATACTATTTTAAGCAATATACTCTTTTGAAGGAATATCAGCTATTAATTAAAATATAAGAAATTCTAGAGATTAGTGAATTTTTAAACAATTTTCACAAATAAATTCAAGAGATTTTATTGAAGAAATGAAAATTTTCTGTTGATATAAATATTTTTTACCTCTCCCATTTTATTGTATGGTTGAAAATATAATTTTGATGTTGACAATACAATACGACCAGGATTCACCACCAATGGAGTAACTTTGTCAGCTTGTGATTCTAATACAATTTTTTCATACAAATCCATCCATCTTGGGTCAAAAACATCCCTGGATTGTCTTGAATGTACAATGGCTGCTATCTGAAGAATAATTCATATTTGACAAATAAATTTACAAAAAGTAAAAGAAAGCATTTTGGTTGACACTTAATTTAATAATAATTTTACTTTTTAAAATGATACAATATAAACCTAATTTATTCCTAATCAAAACCCATTAAATAATAAGTATATTTATAAATTATAATTCAACAAAACAAATAATAAAAAAATAATAGCAATGTCTTTATTGCTCATAAAAAAAAGTAACAATTTATAATACAATAACAAGTTGAGCAAATGGCGACATAATCGGTAACTATTATAACTAAAATTATCATTAAGCAAAAACAATACTCAACTGAACAAAATAGTAAACACAAAGTACCAGAAATGAGCTATAATTATTGCCGGTGGCTGATAGCTTTTGTAAATTGATTAAATTTTATATATGAACATGGACCTTTTAAAGGATTCGTTTCTGAGATAGAGTACAGGGTGAATATTTTTATCAAAATTTGCTGGATAATTGTTTCATTACTTTGCACTAAAATTTGGAAAATATATCCTGTGGCGCGCTATAAGAGTTAGAGGCAACTTTAATCCTATGAAGAAATGAAATATTTTGGAAGCAAAATATTTTACTGGGAGTAATAAAACTGTACAAGTGATGTGAAATAAGTTAAAATCACAGCTCACTACTCCTTGGGCTATATTCCCCAACAGGTATTGAATTATAGAAGTCCAGACGCGTCTTTCTTAGACCGCAGCCGGTCTAAGAAAGACGCGTCTGTACTTCTATAATTCAATACCTGTTGGGGCATATAGTTCAAGGAGTAGTTGTTTTTTTGATGGTGCAGTGTGTGACATTTTCTAATGTATTCTTGGGAGTTGTGATTATATTTCACATCATTTGTACAACTTTAATCCTTACGACACTCAAGCAATTTCTTTTGTTAAATCTTTGTTCAATTTTAGTTAACAAAACGAATAACACTGGATTTGGCTAAAGTGAGCAGTGTTGTAGATATTTGTTTCTAAACAAAAGTTTTAAAGTATTACTTTCCCAAAATTAATGCGTAATTTATCTCATTTTTGAATTAATACTTTTCTAAAGAAACCGGTTTAATTCGATCCGATTAATCTGATTTAGAAAAAGAAATGTAAATATTTTATGTTATTCTGAGCTGCAAGGTACAATTTTAATATTAAAAATAAAAAATTACAAAAATTATCAACTACATTAGAATTTAAATAATAAAATGTTCTCCATTGCATGCAGAATTTTGTTTTCTCATAGAAAAACATGTTTTTGGGAACAATTACAGATTTGACTAAATGTGTTATTAAGAATATCTTGTATTTCCAGATAAAAAAAAGGTTGGGTTTAGATCCGGTGATCTTGGAGGCTAATTTGGGGACAGTCTTGGGAATAAACATATTTAATATAGAGAGAAGAGATCTAAGAGGAATACCAGTGTGTTGAAATAGTTGCAAGTTTGAGGGTCTTTTTTTATTTTCATATAGATGTGCAGGCTTTGTAGACAATATTATTTTTGAAGCAGAACATAAGCATACATGTTATTTAGAATTGAACACGTTAAGCTTTCACAAGGTATGGATACATAGCGTTTATTTAGCAATTGTCTATGTGGATTAGGTATATAAGTTTTAAATTAAAAACGGTTTTTATAATTGTTGAAATATTATAAAAAAATTACAATGAATCATATAACTAAATTTCTTTTTAGTTGGAATCCGTCGTCATGTACTGTTAATTAGATAATAATAGACTCCTATTTTCACAATTATTTTATTCCCGACTTCATTTTGGACTATTTTACGATCAGGAAGCATGGTGTTAAAATTTGAAGCATTGATTGATAAACAGTTTGTAACTTGCCCTGCAGCAAGTTCAACTTCCGACTTTTTGAAGTCGAACTACAATTGGGTACAAAAAGCAGGTGTATACAAACAGAATAAGAAAGGCCTTATAATACAGCTTTGAAGAACACCTCGCATCATGAGATTCATTTGAAAAAATATTTCCTAACATGACTCATTGTGTTTTCTGTATTAAGTAAGATTTTAGTAATTTTATGGAAGAATTATTGAAACCCAAATGACAGTATATAACTAGAAATAAACAATGGTTAATTTTATAATACCCATTTAATTATATGTTATAAAAATGTAGACTCAAGTGTTAACTTGGATATATACAAATAACTGGTTAAACAGATTTTTCAAATATTATTCTATAAATAAAATGGAATTTTTACTTCTATTTAAGCGTGGGTAGATTAATTATTTCATTTTATTTATTGACTGAACGTCGCAACAGATGATATGAGTATGAGTAAATACTTTAATAAACCTTTGTTCTGGGAAACCCGTAAGTTAAATGTTAAATATTTATAATTTATATTTAACAAAACATTTCTCTCTATTTCTTTTCTATTAAAGTTGTACAAATGATGTGATGTTCCCCGATTGGCCCAGAACCTTTCTGTGGTATAGCGAAAGCGCTGAGGAAAACATATAACAGTACCTGGATGAAAAAACAGTCTCGAGAACGGCGCCGGGAATGAGACAGGCCAAAGAGTTCATTAAAGAACCATCGCCAAAATTTACGGAGTACCTACTAAGCCAGAATAGGCGATCAACTAGAATCTTGGTTGGTCTCCTGACAGGGCACTGTAGACTCAACAAACACATGAATAACATCGGACTGGCAGATACAACCATATGTAGGTTCTGCCAAGAAGATGAGGAAACCTCAGTACACATTCTGTGCTACTGCGAAGGTCTGGCAAGGCTAAGGTTTTCGACGACAGGGGAGGAAAAACCACAACCCTCCCAATATATGGAAGACCTAAGGTCTGGCCTATGAAGTCTAATAATAAGGACGGGTCTAGACAGGGTACTCTAACATAACATGAGGGCACACACAATAGATCTGCAAAGGTCGCAGTGTAGAGGCTACTATAATCACATAAGCGCCATACTAATCTAAATCTAACTTCAAACATCCAAACTGCAAAACTTAAAGGGAACAGAAGTGCTGCAGTATTTCTTGATATCCACAAAGCCTTTGACAGCGTTTGGCATAGAGGACTTTTGTACAAATTATGGTTATTGAACTGTCCAAAACAAATATTATTTCTCCTTAAAAATTATCTAGACAACAGGACAATACAAGTCAAAATTGAACAATGTTATTCTAATATAATACATCCAAAACAAGGTGTGCCACAGGGTTCTCCACTGTCCCCTCTACTCTACAATCTATATTGTCATGACTTATACAACTACGATGAAAACGACGAATATTTTAACATATACGGGAATGATTAGTCACAATTTAAACTTAACGGAAACAATAAATGAATTACAAAGACTTATTAATCACACTTCTAAATGGTTCAACAGGTGGAGAATGAGACCAAACCAGACAAAAACCAAATTCATAATATTTAATCATAAAGTAACGCCACATTCTCCAGTAGTATATGTGGAAAATCACAGACTAAAAAGCACTCAGTCAGCGAAATATTTAGGAATAACATTGGACAGTAAACTACATTTCAAACTTCACAGCCAGGATATTAAGAAAATATGTATTACCAGAGCAAAACATTTTAGAAACCTTACATACAAAAATCAAGGTATAAGTACAGAGACGGCTACTCATATTTACAAATCTATATGTCGGCCCATCTTGGAATACTGTCATCCAATTTATACCAACGTTGGAAACCCCACTATGAAAAATATAAAGGTAGCAGAAACTACAATCCTGAGGACTGTCAGCAAAACTAGACATGCCAGAAACCCTCTACACAACCCACCAAATGCACTCCTTTACGAACTTACCAGCATCGAACCCATAGATCAAAGATTGACCCATCTTACACAAAAATTTGCAAAAAAAGAGAAAACATATTGGCTATGGAAGAACTATGTTGTATAAGAGAAAACGAGAGGTTCCAACAAAGAAGGAAATGGCCGGATAAAACTACATATTTGGGAAATCTTAATGGACATATATAGAGAAGAAAATGAATAAAAATTCAAATTTCAAAAAATTTTTACTCTACTTTTAACATAGATTTTTTTTGCAATATTTTATGCAGATATATTTTTTTTATAACGTAATGTAACTAGTTTTAGTATAGAAAATAATATTTATATATATTATATGATGTAGTACAGGCTGAAGGACTCCTTATAATTTATTTTAATAATTAACATATGGAAATCCAATAAAAAATTTGCAAATACTAATCATAGAAATTTGATAAAATTGATTAAATTGTTAAATATATAGAATATACCTAAGTGATTTCACTGCAATCTATTTTGTTAATTAGTTAAAATAATAAAAAAAATTTTATACAAGGGTTCCTGTTTGATTAGCTAAAATTAGATCAGAGATAAGGTAAAAATAATTTTGATATCCTAATAAGATTTGTTATGTTTGGAGCAATAAACCCTGGCAATAAAATTATACATACATAAATATCTTGATATTTTTTTTGACACCCCAATGCACAAATTTGAACCTATTTATTCAAATCAAATTTCGTCACTATTGAAATATAAATTATAGAAGAATGAGGCCATAATTATTCATCAAGTAATAAAGCAAATATATAAGTAAATTAACTAACCATATCAGCTTGTTCAGCAGCTGGTAAACTGCTAGCACGATGCAGCTGGCAAATCTGTGGTAAACAATTCATAACATTGGCATAATTCAGCAGGAACAAAAAATTTGCAGGCTGTCTAAATTGATATGGTGCAATGATGTTCTTTTCAAGCAGTTCTATATATTCCTTACAGTTCACACTGAGTACATTATTGTTGCTGTTTAAAAATTTTGCAGTGCCCTTCCATTGCTCTATAATAACACAATCTTTAAAAAGTATTTTTATTATCGGCTTAGATATATCCTTTGGGTCGAAGACCAGAGATTTAGAACACATTTTTAATCTTCCATCCTGTTTTTTATTATCGTATGTCTTTGGTGTTGTGTCTGGTGGTATAAAAATTGCACTAAAATCTTCAAAGTAAATTTCACCTGGATCTAGTTGCAACAGTGAAAATCTTAAAAAAAATTAAAATATAACTAATTCCAATATTTTAGGTTAAAACTCAGTTACCTTTCTTTCTCCATTTTTTGTAGAGTTATTAAATTCAAACTGTTTTAAATTGCTTTGATTTCACTTCGTGACATTTTTCAAAATAAATGCAGGCAATCAACCATACATCCCCACCAGCTGACGCTAAGCTCGGTTTCCAGTATCTACTCCGGTTCCTTTCAATAAGCCAATCATTTGCGTTGAGTTTTATGGTTTGCCTTTCTGAAAAGTGACAACTGGTTGTCAACAATGTGAGAGGCTTTTAATGTACGTTGGGTTGCATAGAATTTATTGCACTTTTTGTAAATGAGAAATTACACGGTACCAGCTACTTTCAAATTATGTGGTGGTCGTTCGCAAATGTTTAACATATACATGGGAAAAAGCTTGGTTGCACTTTTGGGAAACCCCACAATAGTATTTATTAATAATAATAAACTCCCTTCAATTCACCCCTTTATGAGTGAACCCCAGAAGCTCTTCAGCTTGTGCGGAGCATGGGCGGTTATTATTTACCATGGCGCTCTGGGGCGACTTACTGATTGATGGCGCATTTGCTTTACAGTTGTGGGAAAACCCTCACAACACCATCGCATCGACAACGATAGACTCCCCCAGGATTGAAATCTTTCAATTCAATTGAATTATTATTAGTTCAGACGTGCATATTTTCTGCTTGGATACAGTTAAAGATAATTTTCATTTAAGTCGTCTTTTAGTATTAGTTCTCCCGAACTCAATTGAATGAGCTGAAAAAACCGATAAAAACATTAATGGATTCGCCGCTTTGAAATTCACACACACATTAGGCGGATATATTTTCTTTTACTTGAAATATAACTTTGTGTGGGTATTTTTGTTTAAATATTATACACGGTACGCCACTGTTCTGCATGCCATAAATAACTCCAGACGACTGAATAGCTTTAGAAATAATGTATGTTGGTTTATAGTAATTTATGCAACCGGCGGTCAGCGCAATTACTGATTGGTTTCCGCGCGACGAACCGTTCGTCCACTCAATCTGGTCTTCTGTTTAATTTATATTAGGGAATAATATTTATTTAACTTCACGTTTTCATCCTTTATTATTCATTATTATACTATGTAGTTTTGAACTAACCGTATATATTGAGCTGAAGGTAATAAATTCAAGCATCAAGAAGAAAACTAAGTAATATTTATAATTACTATAACTATATACAGGGTGCGCTTCCAAATGACACTTATAACATTTACCTGTAGATACCTCTTGTAAAAGTGGACAAAATAATATAAGGAATGAGACACCTAGGACAAAATTCTACAATCTATGCTATAATGCCTTTCGGCTTCATCAATTAGGTTTTCGAATCCAATAAATCAAATTCGAAATACGGGTAATAAATAGCTATATTTGCTATAAGATAAAATTCGAAAATGTGCTACCATCTATCAGTGAAATTGAGAAATGATGTTGGGAATTTGTTACTTTGTAAAGTTGCCAATACCCACTTCCAAGCTTGATTTATCAGTTTTACTGATAGATTGTAGTACATTGGTGAATTCCAGTATGAACTTATATATGATCACCGGCAGTATATTTAGTTTCATTTTCTTTAACTACCACCAAGAAAACCATTATATATTAATTTTTATAATTCATACAATATATAAATACACATAAAATATTAAACTAATAAAAAATAATATGTCCCGTTATTATCACACTTTTTTTAATATACAAATCAGTTTATATATGTCGTACTGACTTTAACACCAAATTAATTTCTTGCAACAATCTTTGTGGAGGTTGATCAACCGTACTAAAATATTCCAACGGCTTAATGTCCTCGTTTTGTACAAAAGTGACCAACACTTTTTTAATAGCGTTTAAATCAAATAAAATGTGATTTAAACCGATAGCATGACCGTGAAAGAGAATCCTCACAGATTCGTCTTTAATCATTTCAATCCTCTTTGTGGCTATGAATTTTAAGAATTCATAAAACATCTTGAAATCCATGCCAAACAAAGTATTTAACATAATTTGGCAATGTTGGTCAAAGTTGTCCATATCACTGCAGTCTTTTATTTCATTTTTAATATCACTTAAATTAGAAAGTAGAGCATCATACATATTTTGAATATTACATCCATTGATCCAGTTATGATTCACTGATATTGTGTCATGCAAATTCCAAACTTCATGATGCCAACCAGAAGGAACAAAAATTACTTCTCCAGTATTTTGAACAACTTCAAAATATTTTCTATTTAAAATGCAGTCAGCTGGAGTAGACCCATCAGGCATTAGGTCATATGGTAAATTACCTAGTTCACCTTTTAAGTATTTTTCCTCTCCAGGTGGAAACAACAACCACTTTTTCCTCCCACATACATTTACCGACCAACTATATGAAGTAAAAACATCAGCATGAAATGGGGTCCTAAATAAATCATATTTAGAAATATATTTCAAGTAAATGGTTCTCAGGTAATTCAATGTCTAACAAAGTAGAAGAAAGTTTCAAAATCAATACCCCAGAACAGCAGCTGTTGTAGCTCTTCTTGTTTATTAAATTAAGTAAAATCATTAAATCTTTAAAAAAACTGATGTTATATTGATTTTAAATACTTATATATACCGATTTTATTTGTGTTGCTGTTTATTATTGAAGCCGCCGTCAGTTACAAAATAATAAATTTGTTTTTACTTGAAGTAATATAAATAAAATTACCCGAGAACCCAATAAAACATGAAGCCTTACCAAGTTTTCTCAGGGCCCATATAAACAAATCGGTAATCGTCATTTGTATTTTCAAGATAAAATTCGTTTAACCAATCTGAAGCAAAAAAGATTGGTACCTTATAGAAGTTATCATTCCCGTGATTTAATTTGAGGTGCCAATTTTTTAAATATTCATTTCTTGGAAAGGATATATTAAGTTCAGATTGCTTAGCCTCATATAAGTAATCTTTAAAATTAATAGTTCTAAATTTTTGTGAATTGTAATACCGTTCCTGGCAACTGTAAACGAAAACTGAGTCAGAACCATACTTGTCCTGTAAATAATCAATATCAATTTTTCCATCATTAGTAATCCACAATTTAGAACATTCCCATTTTGTAGATATCCCTTTTATAATACAAGGAATATTTGGAAACATGAAATTACGAAAGAAAAACTCGTAATTTATGTTTGCTGAATCCAATACTTCAATGGTTTTTATTGAATTATAATCTTTAACATCTAAATTGATACCAGGATCAATTTCGAATAACATTTTTCTATAATACAATTTTTAATATTTTTATAGGTTAAATTGTAGGGATGTGACACTTGACACCGGAACTCTGGAACAGTACCTGTTACTTTTGGAACAGGTTCTTACAAATATTTTCTTGGAGCAGGTATTATCAGATACACGGAACAGGTACGTTGGAACAGTCACCGAGAATCGATATTCAGAATTTTTATGTTGCTGGCTGACGGTGAACGGCTAAACGGCGACCGCGCTGACTATGTTCCTGAAGTCCCGGTTCTGTTCGGTTTATTAGCAAACTATATAATATAATGCGAAAGGGCCTGGAGCCAAGTTGCCAACTGTCAATTTTGTCACGTCAATACTATGTATGTCATATGTCATTCTTGTCAGCGTTACACAGCGGAAAAATTGTGTTGAGTCCGTTGTACAGTAATTTTGATTAAAAGAAAGTTATTGTACTTTAAAAATGGGAGCACTTGAAACAGATGTTGAAATGAAAAACGCCGACAGTCCTACAGGGATGGAAGCAGGTGACAACAAGAAAGACAACGACTTACAAAGTGTTATAGAAATTCGAGAACATGGAAGACAAATTGAAAAAGCTGTAAGCAGTAAGGAAAATCGCTTTATTTTAAGAGTATTACGTTGTTTACCTAACACCAGACGAAAGCTTAATGGAGTAGTCCTCAGAAGCCTTATAAATCAAATATATCCTGTATCTGAGAGAGACGTACTTCTTAATTTTACTGAAGAGGCTGCTAGTGAACTTGATACCACCCAATCTAGAGCTAGATCTGCTGCTAAATCCCCTGTTCCAGAGGTTGATGCTTATATTAATTTGTTAATTTTGGTTCGTTTGATTGATACTAATAAACTGGCAGAAGCAGAAAGATGTTCTCAGGCACTCATGAACAAAATTACAAGCCAAAATCGTCGTACTATAGACCATATAGCAGCAAAGTGCTACTTTTATCACTCCAGAGTTGCAGAACTTACTGATAAACTTGATTCAATTAGAGGCTTTCTACATTCTCGCCTTCGAACTGCTACACTAAGAAATGATTTTGAGGGGCAAGCTGTACTTATTAATTGCTTATTGAGAAATTATTTACATTATTCCTTATATGATCAAGCTGACAAATTAGTAAGTAAATGTGTCTTTCCTGAGACTGCTAGTAATAATGAATGGGCAAGATTTTTATACTATTTAGGCCGGATTAAAGCTGCTAGATTAGAATACAGCGTGGCCCACAAGCATCTTGTTCAAGCCATGAGAAAAGCTCCGCAGAATGCCGCAATAGGTTTTCGACAAACTGTTCAGAAATTAACTGTTGTAGTTGAACTACTATTGGGAGATATACCGGAAAGGCAAATCTTCAGACAAGCAAGCATGCGACATTCACTTGCACCCTACTTCCAGTTGACTCAAGCAGTAAGAATGGGTAATTTGCAAAGATTTGGGGAAGTCTTAGAAAATTTTGGGCCCCAATTTAGACAAGACCACACATTTACTTTAATTCTACGTCTACGCCACAATGTAATAAAAACAGCTATTAGATCAATTGGTCTATCTTATTCTAGAATTTCTCCCCAAGATATAGCAAAGAAACTTGGGCTCGATTCAGCTGAAGATGCAGAATTTATTGTTGCAAAAGCAATTCGTGATGGTGTTATTGAGGCCACCCTAGACCCTCAAGGAGGTTTCATGAGAAGCAAAGAAAGTACTGATATTTACTGTACAAAGGAACCCCAGCTGGCTTTTCACCAGAGAATATCTTTCTGCTTAGATTTGCATAATCAAAGTGTAAAAGCTATGAGATATCCTCCAAAAGCCTATGGAAAAGAATTGGAATCTGCAGAGGAAAGAAGGGAAAGAGAACAGCAGGACTTGGAGTTAGCAAAAGAGATGGCTGAAGAAGACGATGATGGATTCCCTTAATTTATTTGTATAAATATAAAATATATTTCTTTTATTATATAGAAATGCCTGCTTATTTTTTTTTGTATCGTATTTTTAGGATAATATAGTTTTTTTCTTATAATACTTTCAGTAATTACAATCCAAAGAATCGAAAACTTTTAAAGATGTGGGATTTGTAAAATAACTTTTCTCTTAGTAAATATTTTGCACAAAGGATTCAATTTTTCTGTGAATTATATTATTTATTTATAAATAAAACTTTAAAGTTGGTTTTTTAAGTGTATGAAAATGTCTCAAGCGAGGTTGTTTGAATAATGAAATAAAACAAAATCAAAAACCACTTACACAAGGTTACTAGTTTTGGCTTGATTAGCCATCTTCAGGCCTATAAATGATAAGAACAGAAAAAATGTTGATGTTATAAATTGAAATTAAAGATATTGAAATAAATACAATAACAAAGATAAGTTACAATTAATTACATGAGATTTTTGATTCAAGGAAATTAAGGTAAGAATTAAAATAAAATAAGTAATTATTTATAAAGTCGTAACTTCATGAATATTTATTTTATTTTTTTATATATATACGGATATACCATTTTTACAGACAGATGCTAAACGGTACAAAGTGTAAATTATGTGCTAAAAAATAAGAAGTATATACAGAAATTATTTAAGAACTACATATTCAAACGCTTAACTGATTTTTTGAACGTTGTAGTTATTCCAAACAACTCTAAACTACTACCATGTTCATTGGCCACTTTTAAAATTCTAGTAATTGGTTCATTTTGACCATAGTTCGTAACATGAAACGGAATGTTAAATATCTCAGTATTACGAGTCCTTCTAACATTAGCATTGAAACAAATTAAACTTAACAACTCCGGAATTTGAATATGTCCATTTAGAATCTTATGAAGAAAAGCTAAGTCTGCTTCCAGCCTTCTGTGATGTAGTGTCGAGATATTAAGCCTAGAAAGTATGTCATTGTATGTGTATTGTTGACGAGTAAAACCCATTTTGTATGCACATACTCTCAAAAATTTATTTTGAATTTTCTCAATGCTGTCAACATCAGTATTATATGAAGGAGCCCAGATAATAGATCCATACTCTAAAACTGATCGCACCAAACTGAAATACAGTAACTTTAAAGTTTGTACAGAAAACTGATTGCTATTTCTAAGAACAAAGCCCAACATCTTCAATGCATTCGAGGTAATTTGATTAAGATGATGTTTGAACGTTAGTTTAGAATTGAAATATATTCCTAAATCTTTTACATTATCCTGTCCTGTAGATGTACATTATTTATGTTATAACTATAATTAACCGGTTCTCTCAACCTACTAAAAGTAATCTTAAAACATTTATTTACATTTAGGTAGAGCATATTTACTTCACACCAATTGGCTAAACATAAGGTCATTCTGCAACAAAGCGGCATCGGTTACGCTATTAACTATTCGAAAAATTTTAAGGGCATCAGCAAACATAAGAAACTTACTATTTTTAATTATTGATGATATGTCATTAACGAATAAATTAAACAACAGAGGTCCAATATGAGACCCCTGAGGTCACCAATATGCATTGAGATAAACAGTTTCCATATTTTACATACTGACACCTACTAGATAGATAACTACTTATCCACTCAAGTATTTTACCTCCGAACCCATAACTATGTAACTTTGCAATAAGTAGATCATGGTTAACTCTATCAAAGGCTTTAGAAAAGTCTGTGTAGATAGAATCAACCTGATCCTTATTTTCCATTGAATTGGCAATAAAATGACTATAGAGTATTAAATTGGTACTTGTAGATTTACCTTTAGAAAAGCCATGCTGTTGCACATCCACCAAGTCTTTACAATCCCACTTTAAAAAATTATTCACAAGACAATCAAATAATTTAGGTAAAACTGATTGGTTACATACAGCTCTATAATTTTCAATGTTACTTTTATCACCTGCCTTGAATATTGGTGTTAAATAACTGGTTTTCCAAAATTCAGGGAATATACCAGAGCTCAAAGATAAGTTAAACAAATAGTGGATAGGTTTTACCAGAGTAAACATACAATGCTTAAGTACATATGCTGGCAGACAATCAGGACCCATAGACAATTTGATATAGAAATTAAGAAAAAGTAGAAATTTGTGCATGGGGTAGTAACCCCCTTTTTTATCCAAACAGATACTTGGTCCTGGAAGTACAATCACTGGTATAATATAGTCGCCTTTGTTTAATCTCTAGTTCACCAAGTAAAACTATTGGATTTCGTTTTTTCTTCACTTTTAAATGTTTGTTTAAAAAGTATTAGTCAAAATTGTTATTAGTTTTCTTGAACGAAATCTAATGTTTAGCCTTTTAAAATTATTTTTGATAGAGCAACAGTTGAAAATTTGTGCTCGTCTACATTTTTTGAGTTCACTTATTAGTATAATTTTATGATTTATGTCTTTTGCTGTATGAAATGTTTTATAAACATTTTTTATATAACCATACATAAAAAAGATAGATGTAGAATAGTTGAAATTAGGTATGTTTAGAAGACAATTTTTGTGATAAGTTTTGTCTCCAAATAAAACATGATCAAAGAAAAATATGCATCCTCTTGAAGTTTTCTGTTCTCGATTTTCTTCATCATCATTCATTAAAAAATTATTCTTGAATTTCTTGCGATAGAGATTTTGGATTGAACCGAAATTTTGATTAATTATGATAAAACGCCAAAAGTTATTTAATCTTAAGTTATAACAGGATATGTGGGATTAGGCAGAAAAAATACAATTTAGAAAATCTTTCGTTTTTATTAATCTCAATTTAAGTTAAACTTTCAGTCAGACTGATTGTATTATAAATATATCATTATTTATTAATAATATTGTAACTATAGAATTTGTGCTCGTCTACATTTTTTGAATTCACTTATTAGTATAATTTTATGATTTATGTCTTTTGCTGTATGAAATGTTTTATAAACATTTTTTATATAACCATACATAAAAAAGATAGATGTAGAATAGTTGAAATTAGGTATGTTTAGAAGACAATTTTTGTGAAAAGTTTTATCTCCAAATAAAACATGATCAAAGAAAAATATGCATCCTCTTGAAGTTTTCTGTTCTCGATTTTCTTCATCATCATTCATTAAAAAATTATTCTTGAATTTTTTGCGATAGAGATTTTGGATTGAACCGAAATTTTGATTAATTATGATAAAACGCCAAAAGTTATTTAATCTTAAGTTATAACAGGATATGTGGGATTAGGCAGAAAAAATACAATTTAGAAAATCTTTCGTTTTTATTAATCTCAATTTAAGTTAAACTTTCAGTCAGACTGATTGTATTATAAATATATCATTATTTATTAATAATATTGTAACTATAAGTTACTATATACAGTAAAATCATGAAAATTTACAGAACAATATATATAGAAAGACAACGTTGACATGTCATAATGGTAACAATCACAACAACAATATAACTTAGCTGGTTGATAATAAATTAATGGCAAAATTGTCTTAAATCTAAATTTGGTATACTGGTGAAATTTTTCAGTTCAAAAGACATATTAAAGCAGTTTATAAAGAATATCAAGAATAGGAAACTAGTTGATTTTTCACAAGTTTCAATTTCTTTTTTAATACAACAAACTTTTTAAGGAGAGCTCTAACCCATCAATTATTATAAACAATAAAATTTTTAACTAGTCAAAAATATTTTTAGATTCTTTGGCCAAAAGTTTATATTCTTGATACTTTGCAAAAGTAGATGAGGAGGTGGGAAAAGTATTTAGCGTTAACGAGGCAAAACATATTTTTTATTGGTAAGTACATATTACCATGAAAAGTTTCCGATAAAATTACAAAAAGGCAAGCATTCACAATATGATTTTCTATACGCCCAAATTTTTCGCAGTTATTAAATTTCATGTATTATCAGATTTTCTTCGTTCTATTAAAAAATATGCATCCTACAGGAAAATCACAAAGAAAAAAAACTTGTATGCTTTTGGCAAACAAAATATTGTTGGACAAACTAATAAAGTTGGGTATGTATCATTTAATAAAAAGGGCACGATAATTTCCAATAAAGAAAATTTTTAGGCGGTTTAATTTATCATTTAATTGAAACTTGTGAACAATCACCCATATCTTCATCATTAATATATTTAGGTTTTAATGCAATGCAATATGTGAAATTTTGTCTATAAAAGATGCGACTATATTTAATAAGTTACAAAAACTTGCAAAACAACTGAGCTAAGGGTTCAGTTGCACAAATTTCCAAATGTTTATCAAAAAAGTTGTTTAACAGAGACCAAGACTTTTGTTAATATAGTTTTCTCGACGACTCTGGTGTTTACGAAAAACCTTTATTTATATTAAGTACATTTTTAGAAAACATTCTTAATGATTGTTGAAGCGCCGAAAAGCATTACACACTTCAATTTTAATTCCTGATTACGAATTTGTGTTTAATTCGCAAAAATAAAAAAATTTCTGATATTTTGTAAACCAAATTAAAATTTTTTTCAGGTTCATCTGATTGCAGAGCGTTCCTTTTTTATTTTCAAAACATATTGAATTAAACTGCGATTTTTACCTTATATAAAAAAACTGAACCTATTAATATAAATGAATAACTTGGGAATTCTTATTTCTAAAATATACATTGTCGAAAGTTTAACTAGCAAATCCGTAGTAGTATAAAATCGTTTAAATTAATTATATTTTTCAATTTTAAATTAAATTGAAAAAATATCAGACTTCTCTAGGGTTTGAACGGATCTAAAGTCAACCGCACTAAACAATGGCTAGAGCAACATTCAACTGATATATTCAGCTTTAAGTAAATGTATTAATAATTAAAAAAATATATTTTTAAACCAAAATTTTTGACAGAGGTTTAAAATTTATGAGAATCATAGTGAAAAAAAAGTAACCTCTAATCCCATTGAAGCAAAAAATTTAAATTAGTCAAATTTCAATATTGAAAACCTCTAATTTTGATTTAATCGTACCAAAATTGTGATATATGGTCATTATTTATCCAAATTATTCATGAGAATTTGGATTCCAAACATTTCGATTAAACGTTTTATATGTTTACTAATTTCTCATTGTAAAATTATTTGAAATTAAAAATAATCACAACAAAATGATTATACTTTAAAAACAAAACTAGTTCTTCCAGTAAACACAATGATCTGTTCAAATATAACAGTTTTTTCAGTGTATGCGTAAATGAATAAACTCTGCTCTCTCTACTGTATATTTAAAAAAATTTCTTATAACATATTCTTTTAAAGGAATAGTGATTATAATATCAGAAACATTAATTACCTCCGAGGTGTTATAAAAAAAAGTTTTCCGTTTACACCAGATACACGGTGAGCTAACAATGTGTGGCAAACAACATGCAATTATAAAGAAATACCAAAAATCTTCACAACTTAAAAGTATATTTCCGTTATACAATGTTGTCTATTATCTTTAATTTTACCTCAACTTTTCAATTTGAGAATTGGTTTTTTCACTTCGATACTTTTAATAAAATTGTATTTTTACATATATAAACATGGTTAGACATTTTTAAAATGTGGTGTTTCGTATTAAATACATTTTAAAACGCATTTACTTTATACAGGGTGTCTCAGAGTAAATATATGTTTCCAAAGGCGCATAACGCCGACACTGTACTGTTGTTTTCAGGTAGTTTGAATGCGAATTTTAGTTTAAGTCAATATGGAAGCGGTTGTCCTTTTATAATAGCTACTTCAAGGTGGAAAATAGAATAACAGCGGATAAGCTGAAAGTAGGGAGAAACGAAATCTAACAGACGAAGTTATACCTGGCAGTTGGAAAGTCATTTTTTTGCCTCATACATAAAAAAATCGATAAACTGAAAATTACAAGTTAATTATTCTTATAGACTTAATATATACAAAATAAGGGAGATAGCAACAAAGAACAGGAATATATATATTATTTTTTTTATATATTTCTGGGGCCATTAGATTTATTTTTAATCGAAAACATTTATTATTAATATTATTATCTTTAGGAGTTACAAAAAGGGGAAGATGAATGATTACAAATGGACAAAAAAACTGTCGAAGAAAAATAAAATAAAAAAAGGCTCGCAGCCCTGTATAAATATTTTAAGGAAAATGATTCTTACACAATAGCAGGACGTCGTTTTTCCTTTCATATGTATGTACAGCTGATATATAAACCATCGGTTAACCTAGTATAGTCATGGGTTAAACTATATTCCTAGGAACAGGATCTGCCCTAGAATATAGTGAGTGCTTTAAGTTTGCAGATCCTGTAGTCTCAAAAACAATGAGCACACGACGACCATGTTGAATAAAATCTGCATTCAACCTCTATGTGAAAACAGCTTACTGCCATTTTTGAAAACTGAAATTTAGTCTTTTCTGTATGTATACCATTGTATAAAGTTTCAGGAATGAAGTCGACAACAGTCAGACGACAATCGTGATTTTCATTATTAAAATGATGGTGCTTTTTATCTTAAATTTAGATGTTTTTACGGTATGCTCACCAAAATAAAATATACTTATCCAGTCGATGTTTACTGTTTCCATTTTCGTCAAATATACCTACTTCTTTTAAATTTCTTTTGCCTACCGTTTTCGAAAAAAAAAGACTAGAAATAATTTTTAAAATCAAAGGATATAAAAGAAAAGAAAGAAATAATCTATACCAGGGTATAGTGGTGAGCGATACCGGTAGAAAACGTGTGACAACTGCTGAATAAAACGTAACAGCACTAGGCTGCCAAATGATTATGGAGCAAGCCAAAAGAGAAACGGAAAATGATGAAGTATTATGGCTTTTGGGGTAGTCTCGTTCTAAACAACGAAGTCGCTGTCCCTATCGCGAATGGATAACTGGGTTTGAGTGAACTGTTACCACACCACCAGGCTTTTGGAAGATAAATTGATAATATATACTACCCGATATTGATAGGAAAATATATGGGTGATGAATTTTAAAAAAGAACGAATAACGAATTGAGAATCTTATATATGAAGGCCATAATAAGAAATAGTACAGATGGACACTAGACAAAAGAAACAAGAGATTTGGGAAAGAAAGGAAAATATATATACAGGGTGGCACACCTACCCTCGCTCGAACCATAGGCTGCTAGGCTGATGAAGATCGAGAAAAAAATTTTATTGTATTTTATTGGAGGCTCGATATGTGCTACTTCTTAAAATTATTTTCGAGTATACAAAACATTCGGTCTTTTTTTTTAAATGGATCACCCTATATTTTTTCATTTTTAGAATATCTGTCATGTGGACTTTAATACCCCTTTTGTTTTTGAGGGTCACATGCAACGATGTCAAGTTATTTACATTTTAATAAAATTTTATGAAAAAACACGAACGAAGAAAAATCTTCATAAAAACGATATTTTTAAAAATTGATGGAAAAAACTGGATATGCAAGTACCAAAACTATGTGCAGAAACATACACATCATTTGGGTTCATTCATGATTTCATAATTTGAAAGCCCATTCAATGACCTTTCCAATAGTATCATATGGACCATATCCAATGATACTTTTCGAAAGATAATTAATCCATTTGAAAAAATGAGTTTCACCAATTTGAAGGTGGCGAAACTTGGTCCTTGTTTCCAAACGCCCTGTATTTTTTGAATGAACCCAAATGATATGTATGTTTCTGCACATACTTTTGATACAATTTTATTAAAATGTAAATAACTTGACAACGTTGCATGTGACCCTCAAAAACAAAAGGGGTATGTAAAGTCCACATGACAGATATTCTAAAAATGAAGAAATATATAGTGTGATCCATTGAAAAAAAAGACCGAATGTTTTGCCCCGGATTCATGTTTTACCCTGTATACTCGAAAATAATTTTAAGAAGTAGCACATCGAGCCTCCAATAAAATTTTTTTCTTGATCTTCATCAGCCTAGCAGCTATGGTCCGAGCGAGGATAGGTGGGCCACTCTGTAGAATGAATTTTAAGCCACAATAGTACCGATGGGTGTGAAATTTGGTAGCTGAAACCTAGAGAAAAAAAAAACAAGAGATTTGGTAAATAAAAGAAAATACATGGAGCATGAATTTCAGAGAACAAAAAATTAAGAATCTTATATGGGTGTGACCTTTGGTAATTGGATCCTAGACGAAAGTAACAAGAGATTTGGGAAAGAGGAAAATATATGAAGGATGAATTTTAGATAAGAACGAACAAAGAAATAAGAATCTTAGATACGAAAGCAATAATAAGAAAGATAGTAAAAAGTCAACACCAACGGTGGCTAGGATGAGGCAGGATCAAGTGAAGAAAGTCCCACAAAACGAGTTATGATAGTGAAGAAGAGGAATTACAAGTTGGAAAAGCTGATATAATATGAATATAATAAAACATAGTGAAAGATCTAAAATCCTTCAATACTATTCTGATGATGACCATCTCCGAAACTTTATACAATGAAATAAAATTTTGTCCACACATTGTTGAAACACTTGACATTCAAAAATAAGGGATGTTTTCCAGAAGTTATAAAAAAATTTCGGGTCAAAAAATTGCTTATAAAATGAAATAAATTGCTTCACTCTAATAAAATCATTTAAGACTACTTGAAGTTCGACTATTTGTAGTTAATAAAAAGTTGAATGATGACCACAATATTTGTTTATAACTCTCAGGCCTTTATTATTATTAAAATCCTCATTTCATTTAAAAACACGTCGATAATAAATATGTTTATTAAAAAAACAATTCTGCACTTTACAATAAAACGATATTAAGTTTGTATTTTTAAACACTAATTTTGATGAACCACATTTGGCAACTGTATGTGGAAGACGGCACTAGAGGGCACCCTAAATTTATTTCGACAATAATTTGTAAAACGAAGTCTGATAGTTATAATAAATTAAAAATACTGGTCGCAATCTTTGAAATATTCAGTCTCTACATAGATTAATCATTAGTAACACCGATACAAGATTTGATACAGCCAAAATGTTGACATTTTATTGTTATAATTGATGGAATACGTAACATTTCAAAACATACGAATCATTTTATGCAGATTAAAAAAAGAACTAAAGACGGTTATTACATTACATTTCTGTATTTAATTAATCAATCAAAAATAATCCCTCAAGTGGTGTAGACTTAACTTTTATGACTACGAATTGGGCGTCTTTTTAGATTGTAATCTTAAAAGGTCACCTTTGGAGAATTTATAATGAAAGAGTTAAAATCAAACTGAGAATCCAGAATACACAACCAGTGAGAGCAGTACGATACTTGAAGACTTTTACTTTAATAACGTGGGCAGTTTAAAAGACACATTTGAAGAAAACCGCTGAAAAAGCCGTGCATTGTTAAGACTAAACATCGGAGGCTCCATCATTTAGAAAAAGGTAGATATTGTATGGTGTTTCCAAATCCGAGAGGTCAGCGAAATATGGGCGGAAGCCATAAAGGTAAAAAGATATGGATGCATGATGAAAAATGTAAAGAGAAAGGTGATACTTCGTATTCCGAGTCCATACGCTATATCTCGCTCCAAGTGGTCAGCGAAACAATTCCTATAGATTTATTATAAAGGAAATACAAGTATATGAACGTGGCCTGGAAATTAGTGACGAAAGAACCATACAAAGGAAGCCAGAGTATCGAATGGACAGCGGAAATGGGATGAATATATCCAAACAGCACAGTAAAACAAAACAATGATTTCGAACGTGGTTAAAGTGAAGACACAGGATTGCTACTGAGCACAAGTACTTATGTCGCCGTCACAAATAAAGAAAATATACAGAGAGGGAAAAATGGTAATTATTTCAATAATGCCAGGATATAAGATGAAAGGGATGGTGAAGAAAAAAGAAATAGATTAAAGAGCTCCAACAGAAGAACCTTCATAACTAACGAAAAGAAGGAAAGGGATCGATTACCTGAAGGTGGCATGATTGATAAAAAATGTTAAATTGGTAAAGAAATTAAAAATTTAACAACCGATATTTAATTATTTTGCCAACAAACTGGTCACCATCAGACATTTTTATTAGTTTTTACAGAAAATATTTTTTATTGCCTAAAGGTGGCGAGTTTGTAAGACAATTAATAAATAGTGGTTGCGTGATGACTTCGATTTCCTTTCCCCCTTTAATTACCATTGTTTTGAGAATAATGGATACTATTCTAAAAAGAAAGTTATTAGATTTAAAAATTCTATTTCTGTAATAAAACAATGAATTAAAATACAGGATATAGGATAAAATTAAATCAGGATACTTTTGCATTAAGTATTAAAAATATATCACTTATAAAACAAAATGTGTGTCGTATGCGTTGAAACATGGTGTATTATAATTTTTATTAATTTCTCATATATATTTTTAACTCGATATTAAACGAAAAATATAGCTAAAATTTGAATACATTGCAGAATAAATCAATATCTCTATAACTTTTTTACCCTTAAAACTTTTGACGTATTTTGTCACTCAATTATTCGATACTTTTTTGGGTTTACAGATAAAACAAACAAATTGTAAAATTTTGATTTAATTTTCTATTTAAGTATAATATACGTGGTCCCAATGTAATTTTTCCCCAATATTCAAACTTGGATGTAGATTCAAACAGTTCAAAGGGTAAAATTATACAAAATGTATCGAAAGACTCCTTTAATTCATTTACTGAAGAATTTTAATTTTACAAAGTCACAGATACTAACTTCCTCAATGAAATACGTGTTTAGTATAAAAATTTATGGTGAGAGGTCAAAGGAAAAATATTTTCAAGTTTTGTTTTAGTAAAAGGACACCTTAGATACATCCTGTACGAAAGGGACATTGACATTCTCAAAATGGATAATACCGAATTTATGAAATCTGACTATCAAACAGAAAGTAGCGTCGACTGAAGTTTGAATTAAAGAAAATTAGAGCTATTCGCCTTTTGTCATATATATTTTTTTTTATTATCTTACTGACGGAAATTAAAAAATAGCTACAAACTTTTTTTTATATGGCAACAAATTTCCTATAGTAAGTACTGGTTTTAGTCGATATAAATTGACAGAATGATTATATAAAATAAAAAAAAAATAAAAATCCGAGATTCTGAACATCTAAATTACTTCAAATAAAACGTTTAGTATAAAACTTGAGTAAAAATATGCACTAAAATAAAATCTGATTATGCAGTGTAGGTCAAAAAATTGGTAATGCCGAAATGGTTAGTTTCAATAAAGTTTGAGCTTCAAAACTATAAATACAAAGAAATTAAATATGTGCTAACTACATAATTTTATTCGAATAAAGATATACAGGGTGGTCCTTAAGTAATTGTACATAGAAGTATGGTAGATATTACGATTTGAACCAACTTGCTCTAATAAAATGTTGCTTATAAGGAATATACAGGGTGTTAAAGGTTAAATTTTAAGATATATTTTTTGCAATAACTTTAGCCTTTTTGGATATGTAAACATAAAAATTTGGAACTGGGGGTTTTTAGGCACGAGAAATCATAATGTGGTATCTAGTTCGATATAATTTGTAGAGTGCGCTAGATAGGCCACATTTTGCTCTTTAAGTTAGCGCTATTTTTGTAAAAGAATATTAAAACCACGTTATTTTCGTAGAAAAAAAGCATACTCGTTATTAACCTTAAAACTTAACGGTTTACGAGATAATCGCATTTTAGGAATCAGCTGCATGATTACACTGACACTATTCCTGCAGACTCTTATGTAAAATGACCTCCTGAATCCAAATATGACTTCAGTTCTTCGTGATCACCCACCTTTTTTTTTTATCCCTCCAATTTATGGAAAATTGATAAAAATAGGTGGGAGGCACCCCCCGAAAACGTTGGGTGATGGGGTAAAACTGAGGTCATATTCAGATTCAGGTGGTCATTTTACATAAGAATCAGTAAGAATAGTGTCAGGGCCAGAAAAAAAAAATTTTGTCGACCAGTGTAATCGTGCAGCTGATTCCTAAAATGCGATTACCTCGATAACCGTTAAGTTTTAAGGTTAATAACGAGTATGCTTTTTTCTACGAGAATAACGTAGCTTTAATATTCTTTTACAAGAATAGCGCTAACTTGAAGAGCAAAAAAGTTTATCGCACATTTATGCCACAAATGTGGCCTATCTATCGCCCTCTACAAATTATATCGAACTAGATACAACATTATGATTTCTTGTGCCCAAAAACCCCCAGTTCCAAATTTTATTGTATACATATCCAAAAAGGCTAAAGTTATTGCAAAAAATAAATCTGTATATTCCTTATTAGCAACATTTTATTAGAGCAAGTTGGTTCAAATCGTAATATTTTAAAGTGACGAATCTACCATACTTCTACGTACAATTACTTAAGGACCACCCTGTATAATAGGCATTCTAGTGAACTGAATTTTTTTGGTCGATTTGAAAAATACAATCTTTCATTTAGACTTTTTCAGCGTTGATGTAGTACTCTTTATTATCTTCTAAAGATTCACTTTTGTGACATGCGTCCGTGACTAGTTGACAAAAAGAAATGTGATCTTGAAAGTATGAAATTATTTTTATCAAATGAATTATTGGTCAATCTGAATTATGTAAACTCTTAAGGTGCGTACTGGCTGGTAAAACATAACATGCAATGATAGAATTTGTCGTCCACATTGGTGCAATCTATCATGTAAGATAACACAATCCGCGGTTTGCGCGCGCGAACTGTGCATTTCGCGAGCATGCTATGAGCACTACAATGATTTGTCGGTTTTTCGAAAGAACACAAAGGGGGTTATATAAAAAAACACCAACTTCTAAAAATTCACATAATTTACACACTACTTAGAAAAACTTGAGTAGTGAGTAAATTATGTGCGCATAAATGTTATATGAAGGGTAAATTGGCTGCCAATACTAGAGTTGTCATAGGTCGAGGGCCTTGTGGTTTGAGGAATGCCAATGAAGCGCAATTGTTGGGTGCTAAAGATTTTCTAAAAGCAATGTATTTTTGGAAAATTTTGCGCGGGACCCATCGATCACATTAGTATCCGACAACTGCAATGCATCCTACTCAAAGTAACTCTTTTGCTCGGAATCGAAATCCACCAGATGCTGACAAAAAATTGGTTGGAGGGCTGAATGCAAACGTTCTAGTCATCTGGTTTGACAGTACAAATTCGATGTGATAATAGGCGCTGACCGAAAACGCAATACCCTGCAGGGATTCCCTCACAAGGAATTTAGAGGGAAACTTGCGATAGCGAATACTGCCAACTTTGTAAATAAAAAAACGGAAGCTGAAGCGCGTGCAGAAGATATTAGCGTAGTACCGATTATATTTAACTAAAAATTTTTTAAGGGAAAATATTTAAGGAAAAATAATGGATTATCAAATTCACTTTATCGCCCTATAAAATAGAGAGGTGTCATTTAAGAGAAAAATGGTATTTAACTTTTCTGAAACGCCTTGTAAAATTAGTTGCAGTAAACATTTTTATAAATTACACACTAAGTATTGAGCTTCATAAAAAAGTCACCAATTTTTTGACATAGATTGCATATGCAAAAAAAAAACAAACAAAAAGGTGAACCATAAATCGGATAAGATTTTTTACAATTAATTACACGTTTTCCTAAATTACATTTTTAAAACAGTACGGTAACTGTTCGAAAGATCACTAAAAATCGTTACGCACTATCATTTCTCCGAATCTGGTAATGGCGAGATATAATCCAGAACATAAGTTTTCTTCTGCGTGATCTCCTCTATGTTTTGACTGGTACACTCACTGCCCACATGATTGTGGGCCCCACAGTTATAGCACCCTGGCGGAGTCCTCGGTTGATACTGGCTAGAATACATAATTGGAAAATAAGGTAAGGTGTAAGGTGGGAAATTGTTGTCAGTCGGATAGTTAGGAAACTGAGCGGTAAAGGTAGGCCTATAGGCTTGATTATAAGGAAACATTGACCTGTTAGGGGGCAGGGTCGTGAACTGCTGGGGAAAACTGTAAGGCACAGAACTGTTGGTGAAGTTCGGAGGTGGTGGAGACTGAGTGTCCGGCATCGAGGGTGGACCGGGACTGGGCCCAAACGACATGCCATTGGACCGCGGCATTGCGTCTCCCCTACCGGGACCATGAGGTGTGGTCGCTGGGGTAATTGATGGTGTTCCGGGTGGTGTCTCGTTTGGACTGCTATTGCTTGAAGAATTCGATAGGTGGAGCGAGTTTTCACCTTCTAGATTCATTGCTTGCATTTGTTCTATTAAATATGGTCGGATTTTTCCCACATTTCCCACGAAAGGTGGAAAACGAATACCGTTTGGCTTCACCTCTGGATTGATCAAACTTGGTTGAGGCCACAAAATATCACGTTTTTCTTCGACTAAGTTTAACTGCAATTCAAACATAGTTAAAAATAATTAAAAACATTTTACTGTTTTAAAGATAAAACAAAATAATTATTGGATTAAAGATCTTTTAATAAATGAAAGCCTCTTGGTCAAGGATATTTTTCAGTTAATTGCGACAATCGATATTTTTAAGTGTCTTGTCCATATAATTTCAACTTTTTTATAACAAACTAAGGACATTAGCAATATGGTAGCACATCTAAAAATACAGTAGCAATATTTTCTGGAATGGACGCTTAGACCATTTTTAAACTCAACACATCTGCACAAATCTCATTGCCAGACAACTCTTTCAAAAACAAGAACTTTATCATTACAAAAGGTTTGACAATGAGCCAGTTTTGTTTCTATTTCACTGTAGAACTATTTTTATCCCAACTTCAAAAATAACTTCTCCCATGGAATTACACGATTTTAAAAAATAAAACAAAAATTCAGGTACATGTGCGAGTGTTCCGTTACATTTAACGTCTCTTTTCATCAATTAAAACGTCTAATATCAGAATTATTGGCCCTGGACTTAATTCCATGGATCATAATTATGATTTGTGCTATTCCATACTTAATCATTATTTTATTTTTATCTCTGGTTAATGTTTAATATCTGGTCACCGAGCTTCGCTCTTAACATTCAAATCTACATTTTTAAGCAGTCCAATGAATATATAATTTAAGTATTTTTATAACATGACAAATTATTAATTAATTCGCGAAAATCACGGAGTGGGCGACATCTACTTGAACTACTGAAAGGGAGATAAATAAAAAGTTGATTGGCGATTGGCTTGAAAGTAGGCGGGAAAATTAAAAAGCTGTCAGTGTTAATTTTCAATTGGCTGCAGCTGTTGTTGACGTTTATCAACTGCTTGTCACAGAGGTTAGTTAAATGCACAAAAGTTGCCTAGTTTTTGGGGATTTCACCCTTTTAGAGCAACATCTACTGACGCTTGATCTTCGCGAATTGTCACGGTGGACAGTCCCCGTTTCCGGGACGGGCAACAGCAGCGTGTAGGGCACACGTCCCGTCAACAGAAGATCGCTCAGCTCACTCTATTTATCACTATATAAGAAAAATTCTATGTTCAATTGATTTTATTATTTATTGATCTGCCGTGAAGGAAAATTATAGGTCTGATATTCATACTTGGGTAAAAACCTCCACAAAAACCTGTGACCAAACTCTCGACGTGTGGCAGTTCAGTTACAAAAATAGTTCATTCGTACATTACATTACAATTTGTTCTTGGAAAATACAAAGTCACAATCAACCTTAAAATGTACTATGAAAATAGAGAATTTTAAATGTCTCTTTAAAGTTTCTTGTAAAATAAAAAATTGAAATCTATGTTAATAGTACACGTGTACAAGTATTTATTCTTTTTCTCTCTCTCTCTATGATAGTGAAAACTTAAATAATAAAACTGTCCGCATAATAAAATAGTAGCCGTAAGGGGTAGTCTCACACTATCGGGGAAGGGAAGAACCTTTACCCGATGTGCATAAAGCATTTCCACCCGCCAAAAAAAAAGATTAGCTTTAGCTTAGGTTAGATCTTTGTAATAAATAAAGAAAAGTACGATACGTGTGACATTTTGACATTTGTTACATTCTGACAGCTGTCATATTTTGACATTTGTTCATTTTGATAGTTGTTACATTCTGACAAGTGTCCATTTTACCAGTGTTACTCAACGTTCCTATAAATATTTACCTAAACCCATGATTTCTGAAATTGAATTGGCAACGTTGTATTTTCAACTTTAAATTTATGAGATGGCTGTCATTTGACAAGCAAATTATTTATATCCGTCAAATGAACCTTTCCTTTTTTATATAAAGCGGCAAATTTAAAATTGAATTCTTTCAGATTAAAACGCCAGAAATTAAATAAAGTCAAACCTTTTTACTACTATACTATACAGAAGAAAGGAGTGCAGTATTTAATTTGCAGAACGTAGTACAGGTTCAAGAGGTAGAAATTTTATTTTTACCTCATCCTTCAATGCTTATTTGTAGTTAAAATTTAAATTTTAATACATCTGATCGGCCTAATATAGTTTTTGTCTAGATTTAATCTCGTTTCCATGGTTTTTACTCTAATAAACCTGTTCTTTTGACAGATAGGTCAGACTTTATTTATTCATAGCCGTATCGTATGTATTTTAATTGATTCAGAATTTTGTATTAATATATATTTCAAAATGGCTTCATTCTAAAAATATTATCAGTCCTCCTACATCCTTGAAGGCAGAATTATTAGTAATAGCAAGGCAACATAAAAACAAATTCAAAAAATATATTATAGATGAGATGGCCAGAGAGAAAGGAATTAGAATTCTCAGATTGCCTCCGAACCACGCAGAGTTAAATTCAATTGAACTGATCTGGTCACAATTATTAAAACGTTATGTTTCTCAAAACAATAAAACATTTAAATTTCCTGATGTGCGAAATTTGTTTTTGAAGGCAGTTTCAGATTTAAATAGAGAACATTGGGGAAAATGCATTGGTCATGGTAAAAATGTGGAAAATTCATTTAGGAAAGTGGATATATCAATGGATAATTTAATAGAACCTATAGTAATAAATCTCAGAAAAGATAATTATAGTGATACCAGTAGTTTTAGTGAAGACAGTGACTTTTAAAGATAGTTCTTGAACTAACTTTTTTTTTAATCTTTGAGTTTAGGTAAGTACTGAAGCGTTACTTTTAATACCAAGAGATTAAAAACAGTTTAATCCCAACATATAATCCTCCTTGTTATTTATTGGTTAAATTTAATTCGTTCAATGTTAAAGTGTCAGATGCATAAGGTTTATTTTTATTTTTTGTAAATAATATAACTTCAAAATTTAATCTACAAAGTGGGTATATATATTTTATATGCTGTGACCTTATTTATATTATAGAAACTTATTTTGCAAAGTACGCCTATGGAATGTGACGTTATATCCTCTCTCCTTTATAGTATATTACTATAGAAACAAGTTGCCGTTGCTAGGAAATAAAACTAAAAGCTTAACTTTTCTTGTAAATATCTCGGAAGATCGAATTTTCACAGACATGAGACCTACATTTTCTGTCGATTTAGATAGGAATTAGTCTACCCTGAAAGTTTCATTGAATTCTGACGAGTGGATTTCGAGATCCTCTGGACACACACACATACAAACCTTGCTCGTTTAATAGTATTTGATTGATTGATGGTATAATTTTAAATATCATGAATGAACGATAAAAAGAGGGTCCAATTTTACCCAAAATGAAAAATTACAAATACAGTGAGTCAAAAAGACAAGATCAGCTGTCTAGGTAGAGTTACAATAAAATGGACTGATTTTTCCAAAACGGAAAACATCTATAAAATTCTCATTTAAAAATTTGGTTAAGAATAGAATCAAAACTATTTCAGAATCATTGCTATCAAAACAAATTAACAGTTTAACCTATAGTCCCAATAAAATCCTGTAAAACAGATTTACAACTGACGTGTGTTTAAACCAATATCAAAACAATGAGTAAAACTATTTATTTCTAATAAATTACTGCAGCACAACATATGTTTTCTGTTAACTTTGGATAAATTTAATGTAGCCATTATTCAACCAACTGTTGATTTACAATAGATCTATTAATTGGCAAAACGTTCGTCTTCTCTTAATGACAACAGATTCCTTTTCACATCTACAATAACGATATAACGTTTTGTTTAAAAACATTTTTGCTCTATTGGTTGGATATTCACCCTGTTACGTTTAAAAATATTTACCGGAAGTACTGGTTTTATTGCGCTATTACAGAGCTTAAGGATATAACTTTAATCTAGCCTTTAAGAAAGCGAAAGTGAATATTTTTCGATAATTTTTAATTGATACATTTAAGGTATTATTATCATTGTATAGTCATTTCTGTCTCCCCTATTAATTAAAATCAAATTTATTAATATTATTTCGCTGCATAACTTATCGCGATGAATTAATTTATTCATTTGAATGGTTTGTTTCAAAGGTATGTAGTTAAATTGGTGCGCAAAGTTCCAGAACTGACTTTAAGTAACTACTATGGATAATTTGTCAAGACAATTTTTGAGGACTACTTTCCACAAATGTTGGATCATATTGGAGATAATTCTGTAATAATAGGACGCTTACCAACCGTTCACAGTGAATTAAATCTGATAAAAATTAATATTGACACCAATAAAATACAAGAGGTTCGGTAATTATTAAACAAACCCATAACAAAAGTAAATCCTGTAAAATGAAAATGTGTAATTAAAAATATACAAATAAATATCATGCTCAACTGTTTCAGTTTTAAAGAAACTACTCAAATATACGCGTTTTGGATATATTAAATCCGATAATTTTTGGAAAAATAGGCTTTTTCCCCACCGTTAACACGTATGATATGTTCAGTAAGAAATTTACAATAAATAAATATTTTGGTTGGGAAAAATATTTTATCGTCTGTTTAAATAATTATTAATGTTAAAGATGTCATAATATGATGTTTAGCATGTCCTTGGTGGTGGTTTGAATGCTTTTTCTGTTTTAATCATTGACTTCACTCCAGTAACCATTCCTTGTAGGATTTCGTACTCGGTAAGGCCAATGATTGGTTTAGTCGAGAGATCAAATAGTCCTCCTAAAGCATCATTCAAGTCGCAATCTACTCCTCTTACAACAAAATTATTAAATGTTGCCTCTTTGGCCAATTTCACTTTATCTTTTGCTAATTTAGGCAGTTTAATGTGAACTGAACCTTTCAATCCTGTTCCTAGACTAAACGGATTAGAAGATAAAAATCCAAACCGTTCATCTTTTGCAAAACTGAGCTTTTCATCTAATTGAATTAGAGCATCTAACATTGTTTCGCAAACTTTTCCAAGATTTGTCCCTTTTTGCATTGATATGAGTCGCATGTGGTCCTTTTCGTTGACCCAGACTATAAATGTTTTACTTTCATTAGTAAAATATCCTCTGCCTTCTGGCCAATAATTACCAAATTTAGCAGTTATTAACTCATTGTCATATTGTTGTGGAAGAATATGGCTTGCTCTCAATTGACTTATTTCATCCTCAGACATATCTTTGAATCTTACATAAGTACCTGCAAGATCTCCCGTTAGTTGAAGCAATGCTGCTTCAATTCTAATTTCTATTGCATGATACTGCTCTTCCGTAAGAGCTTGATTGAATGGTAAACGTTTTAATGCCCGACTGACTCTTATTCTAGTTGATTCCACGTACTCCTTCTTTGGGTCTAAATTACCTAAGCTGCTAAGATCTGGACCAAAATCTATTGGAGGTTGTATATCATCCTCTTTCATATTGTAGTATTCTTTTACCACATGATCGAGCAGTATGCGAAAAGTGTTGTTATTGAAACAATCCGGATCAGTTATATACATTCCTACTCTATCGTAAAATTGAAGACCCGCTTGGAGGCAGTCTAATAGTGTCATATTGTACAGAGTTTTTTTATATTTTATCACATCAAATATATTTTTTGGCAAAAATTTAATCAATGGAGAGTCTGGACCACATTTTAAGAGTTTTCTATATAAAATTTCAAGTCTGCGGACCACCTCGACGGGTGCTTTTCTTCCGCAAATGTCCTTGCATTCAGGGCATTTCGTTCTTTTTGACATTTTCCACTAAAATTTGTTTAAGAGTTTGCTAAAATTCAGTTTCTTTTTTATTTTTTGATGTTACTTTATAATTGCCTCATTTTGAGTTGAAGTATGTCACTAGTAGACATATTCCCGAACGAGACACAGCCACAGCTTAGAGCACAGCTAGAAAACTCACTATGGCAGGGGTAGTTCGCGCATCCCCCACTTTCGCTGTAAAATCAAAGCAGTGGTGTGTGTTTGGATTTTCTACCTGCAAATTTATTCGCTCCAGTGCCGTAGTTGTGTCAAGTAAAAGTAGAATTAAGGATGTTTTAAAAGAAAATGTTTTTGTAAAGTAAAAGTAGAACTAAGGATGTTTTAATAGAAGATGTTTTTTATAGTAATGAGGAATTTCTTACATTTATATTTTAGCAGTAATTTAGTATGATTTTATAAGTAATGTACTGTGTCCATTGTATATGTACCCAATTTTAAAATATGTAAATGTGAATGAGTAAATACGATTTTAACATAATTTTAATTTTATTGTGAAAGACTATTTCATCCTCAGACATATCTTTGAATCTTACATAAATGCTTAGGCATTTTTATAAACAATACTCTTAGTTGCTGTCGAATACCGAAACAGACTGATTGGTGTTCATATAAGAAGAATCTAACGTTATATGTTGAAGGAATCACGGATGCAATGAGATCGTGCCCCAGCACAGCCTTAGAGGTAATACTAGACCTTCTTCCACTACATCTACATGTACGAAGGATTGCAAAAAACACAAGCAACTTTGAGGGATAACATATATTTTTAATTTAAACTATTGAGCCCTACAAAAGTAATATGGCAAGGAAAATGTCTGTCGAGTGTTTCTTCAATTTTAGATATTGATATACACATTTATACTGAAATCGCGATCGAGCCGGAGTAATGTATCTGTCAGAACAGGAAAGCTTAGATATGGGTACATAAAATCATCATTTAAAAATATATTTTTTTTGAATATGTATTATTGAGTATTATTTCGGTATGTAGGTACTTTACAAAATGAAAATATTTAATTTACCAAGTTTACCCACCAAAAAAACACAAAAAACAAAAAATTGGCCTTAGCCAACCAAAAAATTTTTTTTTTCAGGGGTGAGTGGCGAGGGGACTCACCTAAAATAAGCACGCCGGCAGTTAAATTACAATTATTAAATTTAAAATAGTAATAAAAAAAATAATAATACAAACAAATGTACCCTAATTTACCCAACCGTGCGCTCATCAGAGTCTTAAAAAGGATTAAAATAAGGATAGTCTATTGTTATGTCCAATAAAAACCGGGCGGCACAAGCAAAATTCTTAATTTTAACACACCTTTTAACTACCGGCTATTTAAAATCACAGATTTTGTTTGAGTCGCTTGTGCTGTAAAACTCCCATAAAATTTTGATTTATTACTCCGTGTCGATCGCGATTTCAGTATAGTTTTCGATTAATAGAATTAAGTCATTGCTGTGTTTTTAAAGCACTTTTTATCGTCTTGAATTTCGAACCGTCTATCTCGTAATTTCCCTTATAAATATTGCCTTATAATAAAAGGTAGGGCACATGGGTAAATGTTGTTTGAAAGGTTTATGTCTATAGTGCAAGTTGGGTTCTGTCTATTGCACCGCAATTATTTCGAATCCAGCCCTGACTTTTACAGCGGAATGGCGATTTCAAGGTCACGGTTTTTGACTATCAACGAAGGCACAGTAGATACAGTAATTCCACTTCGGCCAATTTCTGGTTGTAAGTTTTCAACGCGCATTAGCCAGGAGTTGCGACTCCTGGCTAATGCGCAAACGACGAGTTTAAGAACGACCGGCACTCTTCCATAGTTGCGGGATTTAAAAAGTTTCATCCAATCTACTGTGTAATATATTAGAAGTGTTATAAACATTTCATAAAGTAGTCTCTTATTTCATCAAATTCTGGTTTTAGGATATTTTATCAATGAGGCGTCAATCCCTATGTATGTTCCACTTATTTCATTGAAAAGTGATCATTTTTGTGACAATTCTACAATAGCATCTCGAATTATAATTTAACAATTCACATTGGCAACATTGCAATATGAAAACATTTTTAATTGTGTTGCTCAATTTATTATTTCATTCGTTTTCGTTTGTATTATTTGGTGGTGTTTTCTGTTTGTTTTGTGCGAAATAGTAAAAGCGAAATGTCTACAGTTGTTGGTGATGTTGTGCTTAAAAAACCATGTACAATTTGTGTAGTATGTCGAAGCAATTCGAGGGAAAATCCCCAATTAAGTTTTTTTAGGTTTCCCAAAGATGATGCAAGGTGAGTAATTTCTGAAGCAATATTGAACTTCTTTACTAACTGAAGATATTTTTTATAGATATGCTAAATATTTTAATATATCCAATACATTCTATGATCGTTCTCAGAATATTTGCTTAGGAATATTCTGCAAAAAGAACATAGGTATCTTGTGAAGATATTCTGGGAATATCCTTTGCTGTGTGGGTGTCTGTCTGTTATTGTTATTGTAAATTATAGTTTTAAGCTTGTAATAATTGTAATGTTTTGTGACGAGTGTAAAATTCTTGTAATTTTATATTAATAAATATCTATCTATCTATGTTTTTATTAGGTGTCATGCATTCTTGGTTCTTGTTTTCTTAAAAAAAAATTGTATTGACTATGTACATTGTATGCAATAAATTTCTTTCTTATATATTAGGAATGTGAAATGTCAACTGAAATGGGAAAAATAAATATTTTCGTAATAATCTCTTGCATTTTTTTTAACAACGAATATTGAATGGATGTATTAACTTTTTTAAACAGAATCAAACTATATAAGCTCGCAACTCAACCACAATTTTGTATTTGCCATATTGAATTTTGGCAGAAACTCCATTCCCAAAAACTCCTTTAAACCACGTTTGAATAACATCGACCCATAATCATAAAACTCATTTTTTGTTCATATAAAAATATATGCCAAATCTCAACTCAAATTTGTACTAATAAACGTACATATGAAGTTAATATAAGTGTGGCAATAAAGATAATCGTGAGATTAGAAACAAGTTTTCATACTTTTCGGGCCCATATCTCAAAAAGCATTCGAGACCTCCGCTTTTTGACTTCAAATTCGTGTTCAGGAGACAAAAATACGTAAGAATCACCAAACATTTTTTTTTATCTCGGGTGCATCCGATTAAATGAATTTTACCTCATTGAAAACTGCATAATTAATTTTTACTACTTTTCCATGTTTCCAACCTTATTTGCATAGCCTGAATTTTAGCGAGCAGTTTATATCAATAATTGATATATCGAGCAGTGTATATATGAGCATTGTTAGGGATCGTGGCGGGGAGAAATGTCAATAGTGTCAACACCAGTGCGAATATAAAAAATGAAACTGCTGGACACCAATATCAAAGGTGCCGACGCTAAGTGGAACTACTGTATCTACTGTGACGAAGGGCTGAGTTTTCTGGCTGTGTATTTATTTAAGCTGCGTCATCAGCAGTATGACAACTGCAAACTGCATATGGAATATGACAGGGTGTCGTCACAACAAAGTTGTTTCCAAACATTACCATGGCATGTGATGAGTTGTAGTACCGGAGATAGTGAATTTTTTTTTGTACTTTTCGCAATCCCTTATATGAAAATAATCTGTTGTCTTAGTGACAAAACAGTAGTTTATGATGCAAGCACGAGAAGTGTTACTTTTTCGGACGATTATGGAGTTTGCCGCAAACCATAACCGACAAAAAAAAAATGTTTAGTGTTTAATACCATTAGTCCAGTCAAGGAATGAAATGTAGAGTGCGTGAGCAGATAACTAAGCCATTCCTTCAGAAACTTGTTCAGGGGGCTTAGGGTGTTAACATACCAAAAGTCCTGACACCTTGGTGGTGAGACAGGGGGAGGGGCGGTCAAAGGTACGCATTATGGGTTTTTCGCTTATATCTCGAAAACGGTGCATCGGAGGGAAATTTTGTTTTCTAATAAAATAAAGTTCATAAAATTATCTAATTATTTTTTATATTATGTTTTTTTCAAATTCGCAACCGTTTTCGAGCTACACCCTCGAAAAAAGTAGAATATAAAAAAAAAATAATTTTACCTCACTATATTCGTCAAACAATCCATCATATTGTCTAAACCTATTCATAGCAAGGGCGGTTCCAACGCGAATGGGGCGATTGCCCCCCACCCCCACAAAAAAAGAACTGATTTCGAAATTTTGTTTCAAACTGTAATAACTGAGTAACCTTAGTCATGACCCTCCCCAAAAAAACATCAAGATTAGGTCCTTCGTGTATATTTAAAAATTAATATATTATGCATAAATTGCGTTTTTAATTTTTTTTAATCATTTATTCTTACGATAAAAATGTTATACAACATAAGCAAGCGGCAATGACCTTTTCTAACTCCTCCCCTACTCACGACCAGGTTGAAAAGGCTGGTGGAAAGATGTGCTTCCTGAAATGGTATAAGGCGCCAAAAAGACAATCCTCCTTTAACAAGTACCGCTTCCAGTCGTTTACGAGGTCAGTGGCAAATATGAAGCCTGAAATCAGCTCCCTACATCCAACAGAGAATGCAGCTAAACAGCATTCCCGGCGCCCTACCACCAATTGCAGCATTGGGGGTGGAAACGTATAGGAGACACTCTGATGCCAATTGCAACGGAAGATCTACCAGCACCTGAGGTCCTTCTGAAAACTATATTTTGGCAAATTGGCAAATGTAGCTGCCGAAAAGTAATGGTGACCTGTTCTGCAGCGTGCCTCCACTGCCAAGAGAAATGCAACAGCGTGCCTGTTGCCGATGAGGACGATGAAGACGACGTAGAGCCCATTCAACAAGAGCCACCCACTACTGAGGACGAAGACGCCATGGACGAACAACCTGGGCCCCCAAGTTCAAAGAGGATGAAAATTTGATTACATATAAAGAGAGTATAACATTAAGAATTTATTGAGAACAATGGGGTTTACAATAATTGTATTGATGTAACAAAACTATCTGTAAAATAAAGTGTGAAATTTGTTATTATCATTATTTTTGTCTACTTTATTTAATAACTTGCTTAAAAGTGTGGCCACATATATTATTAGATGAACGAACAAAGGTTGTGGGTCAAGAATATGATATATAAACAAATTTTCTGAAAATTGCAAAATGTAATTAAAGTTAATAAAATAGCTGTAACTTTAGGCGGGTTGGAGATTATTTAGCATATGTGTATATATTCTGAAAGGGAATTTAAATCTCTACAACTTCTTTTCTATACAAATATTTCGTTTATGAATAGGTTTAGACAATATGATGGATTGTGTTTAATTTTCAAAACAAATTAAACATATAAACTCAAATCAACAACATCGCATCTGTTTAATTTTCAAACCAAAGGAAACACAACCTGACAACAGCGCTGAGACGGGGGGGAAGAAACTTTGAAAAGATACAGACTTCGCAAACTTTTAAACCAGTGCCTTGTCAACACTCAAACACAACACCTCGCTCCTTAGTGCAGCAAATTTCGTTTCACAGTGGTACTTAGCTGCGAATCAGGCGGTCCACTTTATTGTTAATTTAAATCTAAATTCAGTGCTCCTTAGTGCAGCAAAAATTAGTGCTTATTTATCACTCTTACATACAACACCTAAAAATATTTTCTGAATGATGTGATCATTTTAATTCTTTACTAATATGTGTTAGTGTTTGTTAAACAAATATGTTAACTAATAATTTGTTCGTTGATTACTTATTAAAGTAATGTCTGTCGTCTGTGACTCATTTTACTTAAAATTTTAAATAAACCGTTAAATAAAAAGTGTTCGTTGTTTTTGTCAATGGAGTTGGGAAGATAAAAATACTACAGCAAATATACAGTCCATTTAGAAGATACGATGCAGTTTAAAAAGGCTATGTGCTTATCTCGGTAGTCCTGGTAAACTGGCACAACATAGGGTTGGTTCCAGAACCCTCAACAGATTGTTTGACGAATATAGTGCGGTAAAATGATTTTTTTTATATTCTACTTTTTTCGAGGGTGTAACTCGAAAACGGTTGCGAATTTGAAAAAAACATAATATTATTTTATATATATAATATAATTTTATTAACTTTATGTTATTATAAAACAAAATTTCCCTCCGATGCACCCAGGGCCGGCCTAAGGCGTGTGCGGTCGCACACGTGCGATTTGGGAAGGGGCGCCGAAATGAGAAAAAACAAAAAAATAATTAGGTAAAATTTTTTTTAGTCCTTTATAACAATTTTCGATATTGTCAAAAATAAAGGTACTTTACTCTTGAGCAAAATTCATATTTTTTGACAAACCTCGTATATGAATGAAAACAATTGATATCTGATTATTTCATTTTGGATCTAAGGCCATGCAGAACTTTTTATCAAGAACAACTTTTTTTCATAAAACAAATAATAAAAAAGTTTTTCATATGGTGCTGACTTAATTGAACACACTGTATATGTATAGATGATATATATGAATATTTTATGTATATTACATATTTATTTATTAGATAGATAGACGTATAATGGATTATTACAATGGGATTGTATGGGAATATGATGTATATGCGGTCAAAATAACTCATGGGGAATCGCGTTTTAGGACCTCGCGCCCATGGAGACCATCGATATTTGGTTAATATCCCCGAATTTCAAAGATTTTAACGGAGGGTCAATTTCCGTAAGCTCCGTGCGGGGTACTTTGATGACCGATAAAAATAGTAACAAATGTCAAATGCACCGACTGCTATATTAAAATATTTTATGCCAGAGATTGTCTGTGAAACCGACTATAATTAATCTGGTAAATCATCAATTAAATTTTTAAATTACCTTACGTAACGTCACTACTATTTTATGAAAGATATTTACAATAAATAATATTTTCAAGATGACCAACTCATTTAAATATTTCTGCGACGACCAGCTCCCTAACTAAAAGATGAAGCAATATAGTGTTTTAGATTAGTAGGCTGTTTTACAAAAATAGAATTCTTGACATGACGCTTTTTTGACATTAAAACGAAATCTGAAGTATTTTTGGATTAGAAAAATGCAATGCAGCCGTAAATGTGAAGACAAATGTGGGAAAGGTAGAGCCCATCCCGATGTAGTTGAGTTACTTACCAACAAGTATCAAGCACTACTGAAATCAGATTCCAAGTCCCTATTAAAAAAACATCTAACGCCAGAGGTGTTTGAAAATCTAAAATGGAAAAAAACCGGTTTCAAGATGACCCTCTTAGACTGCGCTGCAACTGGATTAGAAAATCACGATTCTAACGTAGGACTGTATGCGCCTTGCCCGGAAAGTTACGACCTCTTCGGAGAATTATTCGATGCAGTTATTGATGATTATCATGGTGGTTTCAAAAAATCAGCTCTTCACCCTCCGATGGATTGGGGTGATCCGAATGACTTACAAAATATAGATCCTGACGGAAAGTACGTGATTTCAACTAGAGTCAGAACAGCTCGTTCGTTGAAAGGTTATGCCTTCAATCCAGGTCTTAGCGAGGATCAATACAAAGAAATTGAATGCCAAGTCGTTTGTGTTTTAAATCAATTAACAGGAGATCTTAAAGGTACATATAAATCACTTGGAGATATGTGTGATGATGAAATAAACCAAATGATAGACGAACATATCCTATTTAAAGGGGGGGATAGATATCTGGAAACTGCCAACGCTTACCGCTTCTGGCCAACCGGTAGAGGATTTTTTATGAACGAAGCAAAGACATTTATAGTCTGGGTCAACGAAGAAGATCATATGCGTATTATATCCCTGGAACAGGGAGCAGACGTAGCAGGAGTATATTCGAGATTAGCAAATGCTGTTAAAGAACTCAGTGCCAAATTGGAATTTGCCGTTCATCCTAGATTTGGTTATTTGAGTATGTGCCCCACGAACATTGGCACAGGAATAAGAGCATCCGTGCATATTAAACTTCCTAAAATGTCAGCAGATGAAGCCAAACTAAAAGAAATCGCAGGAAAACTTAACTTGCAAATAAGAGGGACTGGTGGTGAGCATACAGAATCTAAAGAGGGAATACTCGACATTTCCAATAGGAGACGTCTAGGACTAGCTGAAAAAGAGGTCATAAAAGAAATGTTTACCGGAATTATGGAACTTATTAAATTAGAAGAATCATAACATGAAGATTGAGAGATGGTAGGTCAAAAAAAACATTAAATGTGTGCGCCTACTATACTTTAAATATTTATAAAATTATGAAGTGTAGTTACAGAAAATTGTTTAAGTTAAGTCTTTGATAAAAATAAAGTTATAAAATAACCACACATAATTTTTTTCGTCCGATAACATCAGCAAAATTAAAAAATGAAGTCCAGATGAGAGTTTTGACAAAGAACAAAAAATGTTAATTTGCATTGGAGGTTGCATAAATTTTGACCAATGCTAAATAGTGGAGTGTCGTTAGATTTATACCTCGAACCAAGTTGGTAGTGATCGAATTTTCATTTTCTCTTTTGGAATGTGTTTTTGACACTACATACTTAAGAGTCTATATGTTATTTTTTACCGCTTTTACGGAAAAATGGGACTTCCACAAAAAATGTATATAACACCCTAATGAGAGAAGATTTTTAAGACCCTCCAGAACAGTTTAACATAGGCAGAAAAAAAGTCATGTGCAAAATACATTGTTTTTTACCTAGACTGGTATTTGAAAAATCCTTTTGCAGAAAGACGTAACATATGTTTCTACAATTGTCCAGTAATTTTTAGTCCTATGGGATAATTATTTTTTAAGTTTTCGTCTGTTAAAGTTGAACAAAATGTTTGTTTTTTATCAGGCAATTTCAATTTTTGGTCAATAGCGTGAAAAGTATTGCTTTTCCATTTTTTTGTTCTTTTATCTTTTGTCTGTAACGAGATATGGCCGTTTGAAATTGCATACAATTGCATTTATAACCGTAATGTCATTTTGTCGGGTCAAATATTGAAAAAACGGTCATTCAAATGAAAAAGTTTGTCATAACATGACATTTCGGCGATACACATTTTTTTTAAGGAAATTGAAAAATCGTAATTTTCTCTACGCCCTCGGGAGGGGTTTATTTTCAAGTCAATCTATTTGATTCGACACCCAAGACCGATTGAAGGATACGAATAATGGAGTCGATCTGGCGTGGAGTCGATCTGGCGGAAAAAATCCCGTTAAACGAAGTCGCTCTTTTCGAAAAAATTTTTTTGGGATTTCATAGATTCGAGGTCCCTCTTTCACGTGATCACTATATGAAAGCTAAGGAAGTAAAGATATGGAAAATCTGAGGTTTTTTCGGATCGAAACGACTTCTATATATAAAATAAAGTACTCGGGAAAACGCTTAAACTGAATTTAACACGTCTAAATCGGTCTATCGGCTCTTGAGATATTGCAATTTGAAAGTATATGGATTTTCGCCGCGGCGAGAACACACCTAGAGCCGTGTTCGCGTTTTTCGCATGGAAGAAAGTGACTTCGAGACTTGATTTTTTTTCCTCCGATTGATAGTCATGACCCAAGCATTGTGTCCAAATTTCAACCCGCTAGTTTAATTTGGGGGGGAGAGGGAGGGCAAACACTGATTAATTTTTGACTCGAGGTAACTTTTTTATTTCTTGACCATTCCGGTTGGCAAACTCTTTCATGAGGACACTGCTACAGGATGTATTAAGGAGATGATGGTTTTCGCGAAAACGGACAAATGGCGACCGAATTTCGGATTTTGCATATTTGATTTTTGATTTTCGCAACGAAAGAGTAAAATGAGGCAAATATTTTATGCGCCATCGGTTGCGGAATTTTTTTCACTTTGATTTGAGCCCTACAATAACTCGATCCGATAATCAGGAAGGGAGGGAAAGGGTAAACGCGTTTTGCCCTGTAGAAGGGCAAGGGATAGGGTTAGTGACTTCGTGGTAGGCTTATTTTCAAGGGCAATCAGTTCTCTTTCCATATTTTTTACCCCAAAGCTCTATCTATATTAAGGCCTGCAGGAGGACGTGATATATTTGAATCGGTAATTTGAGAAACCCCATAAGTCAGTGTTTTTATGAAAATGACTTTTTCATCGCAATGCATTCCTAACAGGTATTTGTACGCACTGAAGAGAAATCAAATCAGTCAGCTTTCCCAAAACCAAGATATGATTGGCCGAAAATCGCAGTTAATTGAGAAACCCCATAAGTCAGTGACTTGGGTTGTTTCTCACTCGTAAGAGTAAGTTCTATGTCTGTATGCACATTTATATATGACTACCTGACGAAGTATATGCCTTCTGTCGAACATCTCTACATTTTTTCTGGCGGCTGCGGAGGCCAAAACAAAAATCATACATTGTTAAGGATGTTCTCTGCATTAGTATCAGGGTAAATTCAATACTATTGAACAATACAATCATCTCAGAGGATATTCCTATTTGACCGAGATTTTTCAATTCTTAAGAGAAAAATAAGAACCAGAGATCGCGTGTACACCGTAAAAGACTACATGAAATTGTTACTTACCTTGTCTCAAAAAAGAAATAAGTTTACTGTTAACTTAGATGAATCTCAACAAATTATTGATTTCAAACGATGGTGGCCTAAATTTTATAAAAAAATATGGTTTCTAATGAAACCGGAGGAAGAAACATTCCAGAGGAAAACAAAAAGCGGTTTAAAATAACCAAATTCAAACATTTTATTGATTCCAAAGACCAACCCGAGGACCAACCAGATGGAACCGTTATAGCAAAAGACTATCAATAGCTTAATGACATACGTTTGCACTACTTTGCAATACTCTACATTAGTCTACATGCATCCATGACGCACCCTTACAATCTGACTATCATGTTCAGCGACGACGAATCAATAAAGAAAAAATTAATGGTATTAAAAAAACGACTACCTATTTACCGGATGAACCAGAAGCAACAGAGTTTTATGAAGAGATATTTCATTGGAAAATCTTTAAAAAGGCTCCAATAATTCTGATGACGACGAGGAGATTGATAATTAATAATGTTTTGTGAAATTTCATGCACAAAGATAAGTAATATAATGTTAACGGAACCAGTATTTTATGTTTGAATCATTTAAGAAACAACACAAGTCATAGTTATTTGAGAAACAACATCAGTCGGACAACTTCAAATGCTGTTTTTGCTTGATCTAAATTTTTCAAATATATATTTTTTGTCCAATATATACGCATTTGCCCCATACTTTCATGTCATAGAAGTGATACAGTCGTATATATTAAACTATTAGTGTAAAACAGTTTTTTCTGTCTCCTGAAAAATTTACTTTCCTTGACTTATGTGTTTTCTCAAATTACCGATTCATTTATAAAAGCGAGTGGGCTCGCTCAGCCGCCGTGAAATTAGATTCCGGAATAGTATTTGTGAGAGAGCAGAGAGATGATGTGAGAGAGACGAGAGATGAAAGGGAGCGCCCTGTAGAAGGGCAAGTGATAGGTTTAGTGACTTCATGCTAGGCTCATTTTCAAGGGAAAACAGTTCTCTTTAGAGATTTTTTTACCACAAAGCTCTAAGTTTATAGAGGACCGCAGGTGTGCGTGATATATTTATAAAAGCGAGTGGGCTCGCTGAACCGCTGTAAAATTAGATGCCGGGATAGGAGCTAAGCCTTTTATCTCTCGTCTCTCTCACATTATCTATCTGCTCTCTCACAAATACTATTCCGGCATCTAATTTCACGGAGGCTGAGTGAGCAGACTCGTTTTTATAAATATATCACGCACTCCCGCAGTCCTTAATGTAGATAGAGCTTTGGGGTAAAAAAATTTAGAAACTGATTGCACTTGAAAATGAGCCTAGCACAAAGTCACTAACCCTATCCGTTGCCCTTCTACAGGGCAAAAAGCGTGTACCCTCTCCCTCCCTTCCCGCTTATCGGATCGAGTCCCTGTAGGGCTCACATCAAAGAGAAAAAAAATCCGCAACCGATGGTGCATAAAAAATTTTCCCCACTTTACTCTTTCGTTGCGAAAATCGAAAAATAAAATTTGCAAAATCCGAAATTCGGTCGCCATTTGTCCGTTTTCGCGAAAACCATCATCTCCTTAATTCGTCCTGTAGCAGAGTTTGCCATTTTGCTGACTCGGATTGGTCAAGAATTAAAAAAGTTACCTCGAGTCAAAAATTAATCAGTGTTTGCCCTCCCTCTCCCCCCAAATTAAACTAGCGGGTTGAAATTTGGACACAATGCTTGGGTCATGACTATCTATCGGAGGAAAAAAAAATCAAGTCTCAAAACCAGATCTACTCCATTAGAAGAAGAATCGGTCAAAAACTTTACAACCCCCAATGCAAATTGGGGATTTTTTGTTTTGGTAAAATGCCAAACTCAGCTTCGTTTATCAGTTTTGCTGATAGATGGTAGCACGATTGCGTAGGTTCTCTTTTATTTGATCTACATATTGACTTTACGCGTGTTTGGAATTTGATTTATTATATTCAAAGATCCAAACGATAAAGCTCGGTCTTGAATGTCGAATAGAATATATTGAATTTTTAATTTGTTTCCATATTAAAATGAATTCAGAAAGCGTTAATACTAGTACGGCATACCGTAACCACAATGGCCTGTCACAAGCTTTATTCAATCATATGTCGATAAATTTACACAAATACAATAAGATTTTCCCATGGCAAAAAGTTCTACAGTTACACGGTGGTCTTGTAAACGATTTTCCGTCTGTAAAAAAAATATCGTTTTTTTTATTCCCACATGTCAGTTGTTGATTTATTATTATTAAATATGTAAAAACAGGCATGAATTTACGGAGAACTCAGTTTTACACAACACATAATTGTTACAATACAAAGTTGCAGGAAAAAAGGGTCTAAAAAAGTTACAGCCACATGAGTGAAACATTTTTTAAATTATAAATATTCATTAAACATATCGAACTGACATTTTCTACCGCACGCATATACACGAAATTACATATAGAGTCGCATTTTTGCAGTCCATTCAGCTGCATTCGGTGACTCTGACGAACATATAAATAATTTTTGACGCCCCAAAGAACGTTCCCCCCGTTTTCTAGGATGCTGAACACGATGGCGTGGGTGAAAATTCTTTTAGAGTTGGCTGCACCCCCAAACGGTCAAAAACCACCCCCAAAAGGGTGAATCGCGTCTTTCACCGGCAAAACTAATGTGATAAATTATACAAGATATCTTTAAATTCACAAATGAAATGTAAAAGGAAGAAAAAAACCCATTGATGTATTTTTTATGTATCAGACGAGAAAAAAGTAGAAAAATTATTTTCAGATTTGCCAGAAACTGTAAAAAATAAATGTGTTGTGGAAGTTGATTCTGAACTTCGCAATAAATTTCATTTTTCCTCCACAAATAAAATTCATTTTTTACCATTTAAATATACCAAAAAATTAATCATTTGGTTTTCCATATACACTCGATGAATTCCCTGACTTCTGCTGAAAAATGCAAAATTCCTTGACTTTGTCAACACTTTTTAAATTCCCTGACTTTTCCCTGTTTTACAGGATTTCCAGGGCTAAGGGAACCCTGTAATAACTATTTTTATATTGTGAATTGTTGTTAACCTGTCCAGAGATAACCTAATATATGGAGTTTTGTGAAGGGTCGCATTTTATTCCACCGAATGCTAGTCATTAGCCAAGTATTAAGGCGATTAGGACTGGAACAGCAAAATTCCCGTCTAATCCCCGACAAGGTTGATTTTGATTTGCAAATGCGCACATTTTGACATAATTGTCCACCTTCTTAAATTATGTTGATCAAAGTAGTAACGTCAATTCGCAACCGAAATAATTCAATATTTCATCCTTTTTCACGAACTGTTTAAACGTAACCGAGGATTTTTTGTCTCAGTTGTCACCCGAAGACTATCGGAGATAGTCGGCGATTGAAATCTTAAGACAACGGAAATCCGAAACTCCAACTAACAGCGTCATCATTGTCTACTAATTTCAAGAAATATTTGTTACCAAGTACAAATTATAATTTTTAGTTATTATAGATTACTTTTATAGCAATCCATCTATCAGTAAAAAAAAATAAATGAACCTTAGAAGTGAGTTTTGACAACCTTACAAAGCAACTAATTGCAAAGTTTTCTGATCGATTCTGGTCAAGATGTCAGTCTCTTCTTTAAAAAAGAGTTATGGTTCTTCACACTTATCCAGAACAAGCTTAAAAAATGTTTAGGAAGTAATTTTCCTATAGACTGTCCAACCCGAAATCATTTTTTACTGATAATCTTATGTTTAATGTAATGTAATTAAATAATACAAATAGTACTGTCACTGAAGGTTTTCACCTCCGATTTACTTGAACTTCCATCGATTTTCATGAAAATTGGTTAGTAGTTAGAGGATACCTCAAGAAACAAAAGTGACATGGTGCCAACTTGCGCTTTTACCCTGGGGGTGGAAATTATTTTATTAAAAATAACCCCAGGAATCGATAGAGGTACCAATTCTAAGCAAAATTTGTTATATAAAGTTATTAAAATAAATCAATACTTTTTGAGTTATTAAAGATCAAAGATTTTGATTTTTCGTGAAAAAAATGCATGTTTTACAGCGGTTTTTAGTCCAGTCGACAGGTAGTTTCAGGTTTTTGACCTTCCTCCGGTTTTTTCGCAATAGAGCGTAGAGCTTCTTTCATACGGCAAAAGCATCCCTATACTTTTTTGTAGAGCGTTAAATTTCCTACAATTTTGATTATTCAAACATGCTTGTATGTTAATTCGTTACCGAGATATGGCGCTTCGAAGAAAATGCCATTTTATTGCGACAAAATGTAAATTTAGATTTTCGCGGTTCGTACATTCCAGTCTTTGTCTGGTTATTTCTCTAAAACTAACAACTTTACACCTTTCACTTTTGGAAGAAGAGATATTGAACGTAAGGGAAAAAGCAATTGAGATAAAACCGGAGGAAGGTCGAAAATTTTGCATATAAATGTTGAAAAATATTTATTTTATTTAATTAAACGAAATTACTTACGCCAGAATGCTTAAATCTGCATTTTTTAACAATTTTATACAAAAGGGGTGGATTTCACCCCTAAAATGCAAAAAGCGCAAGTCGAGCATATGTCATTTTTGAAGTTGAGGTTCACCGAAATTGGAGGTAATAGTTGATTTTCACTTTCATTCACTGTACTAAAATAGCGACATTTCCACGACACAACTTATATTAGGGGTAAATTAGAACCATATCACATGTATTAACTTATTACACTGTTTTTTTTTTGTAGCTTCGAAAAAGAAATTAAATAATTTCAAAACGTTAGCAATAATAAAATAGTGTCCAGCCCCCAGTACCCACTAAATCCAAACGTACAATACATTGACAATACAATGACTTATGTTTAATGTGTTCGTTTTTATATCCATGTCCAAGAGTAAAAAAAATATTTTTTTAGGTATATATATAGAAGTGGGTGTTTCTCATTGTGTTTTTTTTAGATCGAAACCCCATTTTTACCTTTACCGAGTCATCCTCGATTGTCTTCAAATCAGGGGGATGATTAAACACTGGTATGGTAGGCGGTGGATCCACAGAGTGTGTAGGAACTATGGGTCCAATAACGATTTCCATATTTGAAGGTTGTAGAGGTACGTTTAGAGGTGGTGGCACACTGGGAGATTGCATTGGTGGCTGTAATATTAAAAACAATGGATCATCACAATGGTCAATTAAGATTTAGGGATCTTAGTGCAGTGGTTGTCGCGGTACACTTTTAACCGTTTGAAAATTTGACGGCACACAAAGAAAAAGATAAGTTTAAATAAATTTAAAAAAGCATTATAATTTTTACTACATTGGGATCTGACATAGGGGCGTGGCCTATCCAAGAAGGAGTCTATTAGGGTGAAGATTTAAATTTGACATGAGTGTTTCTCTCTTATTAAATATAAAAAATGAGTGTTCGACCCTAGAAAACAAAATTTCAAACAAGCTGAATGCATTTTCTACGCTGGACATTTGGTTAAATGCGGGAAAAATTGTGGCTTTCTGTTTATCAACTTAATGGGAAATTAATGGGAAAATTGCAGAAGATTGACAAGTGATGAGTGTTGTTTGTTTCTGCAAGGCCGGTTCAGGGGAAAAATGCAAGCATTGCATTGTTACGTTGTTGCACTGTTTCATCATAGTTGTACATTTCTATTTTTTTTTATTTACACAACCCAACAGAAATCCATTTACATGATGGGAACTCACAGATACAAATAAAATTTATAAATCAGTAAATAATATACAAAAAATATTAAAATCTGATTTTTTTTAATGAAGCAATGCTGCAAGAGAAGATGTCACACCTATCATTGATAGCATTGTAGTTGTTGCAAATTTTGAATAAGGGTGAGTTTTTCTGTACATTTCGTCGAGGGGCTTCGAGATAATATAGATTGTTCTGCCTTAAATTTACTCTTGGAACATGAAAATTGAGCATATTCAAAACAGCATTACTGTCGATTTGGCCATGGATCACCTTATAAAGAAAAGCAGCTGTGTTCCTCCTACTTGCAAGAAAAGTAAAGTTATGTCTATCTAATAAAACTGTATTGGGTATTCCTATAGAAGGGTAGGCACCATCCTCCTTGAAAGAGAGATATTTCATAAATCGTTTCAAGACTATTTGAATGAACATTATAATATGGAAACCAAATGATAGATGCATACTCTGTTTTAGATCGAACATACGAATTATATAACAGGAGCATTGTATTCTTATTCGTGAAATCCCGAGTATTTCTGACAATGAAACCTAAGGCCCTCGAACATTCATTGGTGACTTTATTTATGTGAGTTGAGAAAGGTAAGCATATCATTGACGATTGAGTAATTATAAGTGATTTTATTCTGTTTTCGAGTGAATGTCACAATTGAGCACTTATTAGCCTTTAACAGAAGACGGTTTTTTTTGCACCAAGTATTTACTTTATCTAGGGCATTTTGTAAAGTGGCACAATCATTCAAGCAGTTAATTTTTTTTATCTAATTTCAAATCGTCCGCATATAATAAACAATAATGCCATTCATGAATAAATTGAAAAAAAGTGGTCCCAAAAGAGAACCTTGTGGGACGCCAGATGATGGTGTAAATAAAATGATTGCATAACAAATCTGTTGCACGTTAAAATAAATTTCATTTTTTCTTGATTATTTTATTTATTTAGTTATATTTATGTAAAATTTTAATGTAAAATCATGTAAAAGGAGTTGAAAACTTTGAATAAAAAGTTCATTTTAAAAAGTTATTTTTAATTACGTTATTTTTTAGAACTGGATTAGAAAATTTGGAATATTTATATACACCTGTCATAACTTTACAAGTTAGTGCACTTTTGTAATGGGAGAATGATAAAACTTGACAACAAATTTTTTTTTAGATTTTGTGTATAAATTTCAGTACAATCGACCACTACTCGTACATTTTGATATTTTGCAAAACGTGATGGCATGTGTTTTAGAACTTCCTCTTTTGTTGGCCAAGCAATAAATTGTTTTAAACAGGTGCTCAGTAGAGCAATAGAATAGCAAAAAATTTTTTGACAATGCCTATCAGTACAATTAAATAAAATCGTTGGAAAAGCGTAAGACACATTTTATTTCAATTTAACAAACGTTAAAATAACTCTATCTCTTAGATTCCTTTCAATTGAAGAATCACCTTTTTTAAGCACGCAATTTTCACAATGTCCAAAATTGTTTCAAGTAATGCAAAAGACTCGATTCCGGTTGCTGTACTCAAGTCAGCGTCGTTTCTTAATTGGTTTATAAATTTCTTCCTAAAATCGCGTGTTGATCAATTTTTTTTTTGCACTCCAAAATGGTTTTGCTTATGTACACAACGTCCAGGCATTTATTAGAGTTATTATTACACCCTGGTACTGCGCAGTACACTTTATTTTTTGATTTTTCCTGGCGTTTAATACAATTTCGGTCATTTTTTATCTCAAAAATGGATTTTCCAGTTTGATGTAATGTATTTCTTATGGAAACTTCACCCTACTTTGTGCTCTAAAACAACGCCAGGTGGCGTATCGCTGGATGTCAGATCCCAATAGATTTCTAAAATTTGGCGGCCCATTTTAAGAATTTGGCGGAACAGTGGCTGAGAATCACTGTCTTAGTGACTACCAAACTAACGCGGAATGAGACCCTTTGCACAATTAATACTAGAAACAATATCATATCAATTATCAAACCTTTTTTACTCGGCTTGAGTAGAATACTCAAAGAAATGAGCAGCTAAATTTTATAAATAATAAAAGAACATTTTTGGGATAAAAATATACTTTTACGAATATAATGAACATTAATAATTTGAAGGTATATACTGAAAGGAACAGGAACACATTGAAATAAATTGTACAAAGAAAACGGGTAAACCTGAACTAAGCACCGTCCGTTGAAGGCGATAAAAGATTCATGAACTGAGCTCTTTTACCTGGTTTAATAAATCTTTTTATTCATTAATAAGAAATGTACGATACGTTAGTTAACATTAATTTTATCTGTAAGAGTGCATTGGCAACTAATGTTGTTTTTATAAATATTTAGAGGGAAATTAAATAAAATAAAATTTTGATTAACACAACCTATATTAAGTAAATACAAGATTAGGTTAGGTTAGGCCATAGGGCCCGACAATTTTGTGAACCTGATGATAGCTGGGGAAAGAGGCTGGAACGCCATTATTAGATGGGTTAGATGGGTAATGAGCAGGAAGCAGGAGGAAGAATGGAGGAGGCAACCTCTAACGCAACAAGCGCCTATGTTTGCGTGCGAAGGCGTATTTCTTTGTCTATGGCTCCATAGCCGAGTGATCCGATTTCAAAGCGGTTTGTTTTAAAATTTATACAGAATTATTTCTGTCTTCACTATTTCAGCCAAAGTTGTAGTTGTACCTTGAATTTGTTCAGTTCTTTTTATGTTTTTTTTAAGGGAGTACTCTCGATACCACACTAGTCAAATGTGTGCTCTGTGTTATTTGACTAACGTATTTAAATTTAGCAACGCCGCGTAAAAGCAAGAGATGAAACCATGCTTTCAGTAACCCTGTCTCACACAAAAAGATATCGCTCCGGTCACAAACGAAACGAAGAAGAGGCTATCGTGAAAACATCAACAAGTTATAAACTTTACATATTAGTATTTACTAAAATGTGTTGGTTTATATTATGAAAATGACAAAATAATGGTTCCAATTGAACAAACTTACCCTGAATACGGAACAAACCAATTATTCGCCTCTTGTCTCATGCGAATCATTTACCAAATTTGGGAAACATAAAAGTTGGGTCAGGTAAAAATTAAAGAAATTTCTGAAGCAGTCTATAAAATACCTAGGAATTATAGACATTTCCGGTGGGACCTCCAAATAAAAAACAACAACGTGGAGAAAATCAGAGGACTATTATCAAGGAAAAAATTATTGGAAATAACCCAACTGAAAATAATCTACTATTCCTTAGTACAGTCTCTTCTTTCGTACGAAATCTTGGGCAGCGGGGAAGTGAATGACGAAAATTTGAATGTTCTACAAAAGGGGGTTTTAAACATTATTTTTAGGGAATATTCCACCATTAGACAACTTTACACCTTGAATATTCTAACCAGTATTTTCAAGAAAAATATAATTATTTATTTACCATCTCATACCTATGAAACGAGGCAAAGAGAACTAAAGTATTGTTCTAAATTTGATGATGGTGTTGTGTGGTTTTTCTGGGTTTTCCCACAACTGTAAAGCAAATGCGCCATCAAGCATCAGTAAGTCGCCCTAGAGCGCCACGGCAAATAATAATAGCCGACCCTCCCCCGCACAAGCTGCAGAGCTTCTGGGGTTCACTCGTAAGGGAGTGAATTGCAGGGCGTATATTATTATTATTATTATTATTATTATAAGATGTGAGAAAACCATTGGGCAACATAGTTATGTTTACTTGAGCAGCAAACTATAATGAGTTACCAACCAGCAATAGAGATAGTAGAACCTATAATTAATTCAAAACTAAAACAAACAAATGGATACTAGAAAAAAGCATAAGTTCTTTCACAAAATAAATAACTATTGATTGCACAACTCTCCTCATAAGACTCCAATTCATACAAAATTATTGTTTCAAACTGTTGAAAATTGTAATAAACTATAGATTCGACTGGTATATTTTTACCATAATTATAGATTTCATTGTATTTAATTCACTTATTCTATCGTACTACTATTGTAAATTGATCTATAATAAGCTTTTAGTTGTGCTACTGTTATATTTTTATTCACAAAATCTCTTCAAAAATATTGTATCATGTTTCAGATGAATAAACATTACTTATAGACCAGGGCCAAACCGATTTTAAATACCCGAATTCATAAAAAATTCTTGGCAGTATGTGGATGGTCAGAAAATGTAGGGTAAATTATAAGTAAATAAAAAATAAATTAGACTAATTAAAAATTCCGGAAGTTGCTAAATATAATCTGTGACGTGTCGCAAACATTTTTTTATATTAATATCTTTTCTGGTTCTTTAAAAATTTTACTGGTTGATTATCTTATTATAATGTACCAATATGCGAAGTTTCATTAAATTCTGAACGGTAATTCTAAAACCGAGAGTACTCCCTTAAGAGAGAAGAATGTTTTTATTGGAATAACCAAAAGGCTATCGACAGGAGTCCTTGAGCCTAATTTTTCTTTTTAATTTAACACAAAATTATTTAATTAATCAATTTTAATCTTAAACTACTTAAATCTGTCTATTTATTTATTTTTTTATTTATTTATTTATTTAAACGGGCTCACCCCTCTTTACAAAATATATCCAATACAATTATGAAAAGATATATAAAAAGAAAGTATAATAAAAGTAAAATAAAATATATAAAGTGGTGTAACTACCAGGTAAATTTAAAATTTTAACCCCTTAACAATATCTATTTATTTTTAGGCTTGAGATATAATTACAAGTGCTGAACATTAAAAAAAAACATAATAAAAAAATATATGTACCTGCATTCCACCCGGAGGAGGTGGAGGAGGGGGTCTCACTATTTGTGTCCTATGTGGTGATGTGCTTCTGCTTTGACTTGGTGAAGCTGCCTGGCTGACTAGTGGTGAAATGGTAGGTGCAGGGAAGGGCGGAACCTAAAAAAAATGTTCTAATAAGAAAACAAGTCCTGAACAATTTTTAAATTCAATACATATTCTAAAGCGTTTCGTCGGGAATAGGACCCGCCAGGTTTTAAGCATTTCTTTTAGACGTTGCTTGTGACTGATGAAATAGATATACAGATTCGGAAAAAAATTATCTTAGGTAAGGGTCCAAATCTACAAGAGTAAAAAGGAAAGCAATAATAACATATGGCCACATAACCGCGAGAGACGCAATGCTGTACTCCCATCTGTTGACCACACTTGGGTCTTCAAGTGACAACAGCGTTGCCACCTTTAGTAGATTTCTACTTTTTTAGTAGATTTTGGCTTTCCCGGCAGAAATTTTAGTAGGTTACTTTTTTAATAGATTTTTGGTAGATTTTAAAAGGTAGTTAAATATGAAAATATTTCTAATTTTGCACAACAAATGCTTTGACTCCCTGTATCGAACGCAAAATGCAAAATGCAGATTTTCTCCCAGTTTAATTTAATTAAAACTACTGACCGAAACAAATGTCTTAATAAAAATGTATCTTTACTTTTACACGCAAAAGAAGGACTTTTTCAGGAAAGCTATGAAAAAAAAAAGGTGACAACACTGGTTCGCTGCCGCTTGTCTCCGTTCGACAGTGTTCCTAGCTATTTTTCAGGAAATCTAGTGTTTCTGTTAGTAGAATCTACTAAAACTCATTTTTAAGAATACTAAAAATCTACTATTGTGTTGGATGAAACTATAAAATTATAAAAAAAAATAACGCTGTAGTAAGTCATCATCGTATTTCTTAGATTGAAACCTAAAATGCGAAGGGATTTTCTAACAGTCATTTCTATATACGAATCAAATGTCAACTTTTTCTCCAGGCTGTTTATGAATGATAAAGTAACGCTACAGTAATTATAAAGACTATTTAGGTCTCCTTGAAATTCAGCATAATGTAGTGGATTTTTGATTGGCATAAAGAGCTTTAGATCGTCTGCATAAATTGCTACTTTTGAATATTTAATGAATTTTTCCACATCGCTGACGAAGACACTGAACAGAATGGGGCCTAAATGGGAGCCCTGAGGGACCCCAGACGAAATAAGAGTCTCAATAGAGTTAAAATTGTTGTCTTGTATGTATGTAAGTCAGAAGAGTCAAGAGATTACCGTGCACACCGAAATTCTCCAGTTTTGTTATCATATTTCCAATTTTTAGCATGATGATATAACTTGCTTACTTTATTCCAAAAAGTAACTACCAAAAATCTATTAAAAAAGTAACCTACTAAAACTTCTGCCGGGAAAGCCAAAATCTACTAAAAAAGTAGAAATCTACTAAAGGTGGCAACGCTGCAGTGAACGATTCATTCTGTGCCGGGTTGTGATTGCTATGATATCCCTTCTTCGTGGGATAACAATATTTCCTTTATGCTCAGGCTAAACAGTAAACCCACAAATATATTTTTTCCGAATCTGTATGTTATCAAAAACATGGAGTAAGGATAACTAACTTTTAAACTATTTTTCTACTAAATTATCAAAAATAATTGAATGGTTCCAATAATAAACTGAAAGTATTCAAAGATTTTTATTTTAAATTTTTATTTATTATTACTAAAGAAATATATCCAATAATTAATATAAAACTCACTCGGTGAATATACTTTTGGTTAATTAAGTAAATTTTTAGTAGCTTTAATTTTTTATGATTGCGCAGTTTTAATGGTACTATTGAGTAATAAACGAAAAGTTTGTAAATAAATTCTGATATGACTGATAAGCATCGACTTTGTATTTGAAATAGATCCCCCTATGTTCCAGCCTTAAAATATATGTGAAAAATGCTACCCTCAAAATTTAAAATACCTATTTAATATCCCCAATAATGTAATGAAAATGTAAAAAAATATAATATAAAGCTTTTGAATACTTACAGTTGAAAGTTGGAACTCTACAACTATCTGATAGTTTAGGATAAAAAAGTACCAAATACCAGAGGTTTAAAATATATCCATTTCAAGCCGACTAGCCAAAAGCAATATTTGTTTAAAAGAAATGTCTAAAAAGCATGATTCCTAATATTTAACCGACAAAACACTTTTTAGAATATTCTTTAAATATAAATCCTTTATTTAGCAAAAATAGCTAATATACAGTTATAACAATTAAAACTCACAAATGTAGGACATCAAAAGATAAGTTTAAAATTATAAGAAAAATATATTTTCCACATAACACTTCTAAAAAACACTACAACATAAAAATACTACCGCCGTCTAAATTTCAACTGCCTCCACTTTAGTAAACCTTAAATGTACTCATCCATTAAGTGTTACAGGTATACTAAAGTTATCAAAAGAGAAGTTAGAATGGTAGATTATTAAATCTCTTACCTCCGGAGCACCGTAAGGAAAGCCCGGTCTACTCCACATATTCATTGAAAAATCTACGTGTGGGGGTGGCGGCAAATGTGGTAGACCAGGTGGTTGGTGAAATATCGCAGGTGAATCGCCACATGTTGTTGGTGCAGACTTAACTGGTACCATTGGAACTTCCATTGGCTAAACATTTATTTATTTATTTGTCAAACGTACACTACAGAACAAAGCAAGCTCTAAATGGTGCAATTAAAAGCAAAATCATAATTACGAAAGCAAATAAATATAAAACTAATTCCTTTGATATTTATACGTATATTTTTTTGATGATCATTTGTTGGTCCTATTTTTAATTAAACATTATGTCAAATGTTTATTGAACCGAGTGTCCGGGTTTCATATATATCAGTGGGGTAATTCTTTTTATTTAAAAATAAAAAACTTGAAATTTATCATTTATTTTATATTACATTATAGTTTAATTTAAGCCATGTTACCCTCCAATCTCTGGCGGTGGCTCAGCAGACAAAAACGTTTATATTTCACTGTGTACGTTCCCGAGTTCGGAACCAGGCGTGAATAATCTTGTTTTTATTTTCATTGTCTACTTGTGGTTTTGATTTGTAGATTATTTGACATTAATTACTTGAATCTTAATTTACGTTGGAAAAATTTCAATTTTGAGAGAGTCCATCGCGCCCATTTATCATCAGTAGGTCGCCTATGGAGCGCCTCGGCAATTAATAATAATAATAATAATATGCGTTCCTGGGGGAGTGCGTGGCTCAGCGGTAGAGCACTGGATTCATAACCCAACGGTTGTAGGTTCGAATACTGACGATGGCAGAAATCATTTTGATTTTTAATTAATTAAACTTTTAGAAATTGATTTTCATATACCAGGTGTGCTCTGGCACTCGACCATTCACTGTTGGGTTCTAATTAACAGTGCTGTTACTAAAGTGGCGCTGGGAAACAGTAACAAAGCCTACACAGAACACGAGTCTAATGATCATGATAATCGATGCCGTTGACAAAGAAGTTAAAAAAAACGCTTTGCTCCTGGGAGTTCACTCGTGAGAGGATGAATTGTAGATATAGCTAGCCAATTCAATAAAAATTGCATCTGGCTAATAGGAGGGAATTTAGAACGCTAAAATTACTAGCATAACCCGGTTTTGCATCCTATTTTAATTTAACAAGAATAAATGTAAGATCCAAGTTTAGCCAAAATAATTTCTGTAATAAGCAATTTTAAACTGAGGGGGGCATTCTCATTTGAAATAGAAAAAAAATCGATTTTTTTATTGCATAAAATGAAATGTATTTAGAATAAGTGGCTGAAAAGCCAATTCGATCTGGAAGGTAGTTTAGGCGCTACAGCCTATTTTATGCACCGGTGCTCCGACCGCTCAGCGACTCCCAGGTATAAAGGTTCGCAAGCTTATAGAGCTTAGGATGAAAATAACTCTGTTAGATCAATTTAGGTGGCAATGCTGGTCCGAAAAAGAATATCAGAATCGTGTTCAACAAGTGTGAAAACCTTGAAAACACAAAGTTTTACGAAATCGCTGCAAAAACGCGTTTTTCTCGAAACAACTTTTTTTTAAACTGAGTAAGTTATTCATTTTTCTCAAATGTGGCCAATGTTTTAATAAATAAAACTCCTCCAAGTCAGTACCACAAAATTTAATAATAAAATATAAGGGGGGCAACTAGTTTCGGTAGACTGCCATGATCAGGCCCTTAGGGTACTGAAGTAGAACATTGATGTGAAACAACAATCATTAAAGAATTTAAAACTTTGTAACTAATAACTAAAATAACTAACTAGTGGTGAAACATGTTTTAAAAAATGGTCTTATTATTAAATTTTGTGGTACTGACTTAGAGGAGTTTTATTTATTAACTTTTTTTTAATTCGATGGTGATCAACCGATTCGAGTGGGACTAAAACGACGTAAAACTAGACAAAATTTATTGGAGCTTACACCTAACTCCAGTGCAAAAAAGTCATTTTTACTATTTTTAATAGCGGGTCAAACACAGAAAAAAAGGGTGAAAAATGAAACTTTTTTTCATATGGCTGCCATTTTGTTAGATTTCAACCAATTTCATTGAACTTAGGTATAAGCTCTAGGAAATTTAATCTAGTTTAAAACCCCCTTACTCCATTTTGTTGATGACTAGAAGAAGCCGGGAAACCCGCGAAGTACACCAAGGCACGGCGTGCAGCGGTCAAGGTCGTCCTCTGTGGCGGTCATCGTAATATGTCAAAAATCAAGTAGTTCCTAATCCTACCAGTCAGTTGGACAAAAAATATGAAATCAAGAGATTAACTACCCCAACCTTTAATGTGCTTTTTCCGTCGACCGACCACTTAAGATGTATTTTAACGCACTCAAAATCGTTGATTAATGACCCCTATTAATGAATGATTTTCTATTAATCAACGATTTTATTATATGCAACCCAACGTATATTGCTCTTATATTAACAGTTACCTATGCTGTAGGCAACCAAACATACATATATATTTGAAATCAAGAAGGTGTGTAATATCTGTCATTATTTAATTTCTTAAAATTCAAAAACTCTATGTATAGAGTTTTTGAAAAGTACGGTCGACGGAAAAGTTCTGTAACGAACTCGTGAATTAAATCGCGATTAATACATTTGTTCGTTAAATAACCATTAATGGTACCTGTTTTAATGAATTTATATTTATATTTATTTCTAGTTTTATTTCATTCTTTGCAAAGCAAAGTACTCGATGTGTTAGTTAACTTATAGCCTAAAACTTCACGAGACGAGTATTTTTTGACCATTTTAGATCGAGAAAACAATTTTTGAGATTATTTTTTGGAAACATTTTTTTGCCAACGAAATTTTTGAAATAATGCCAAATGATGAAAGCGTGATTGCGTTTTGCGATTATATTGTGTTATATTTTCTCCACGTATATGGGATTGCATTACAAACAGCATGTGTAGAACAACGAATGCATGTGAGTCATTCCACTCCCAATTTAACTCAAATTTTTATTCGGCACATCCCGATATTTTTAACTTTATTAATAGTTTAAACAATATGCAAATTCGACATATGTATATAAAATTTAAGACAGTCAGTACATCTAAAATTAACAAACTCAAAGGGTATAAAACTTAACACTAACTGGTTATCTCGTTTTAATTCTATTAAATGTTTGTCAAATAGATATTTACCTACCTACTTCATTGGAATAAATATAATTATTATTTACTTGATTTGTATTATCTTTTTATCTGTTCCGACATTTGCCTAACTGACTTATAGGATTACGTTGACCCTTTTTCAGCAACGGATTATAGCGTTTATGTTTTATAGTGAAAAAAATTAACTTTCCGAATATTCAAACCGCATGCTCCTACAAGTTTTAGTTTTGCCCCCAAAATATTCCAAAGTTTACCCATTTTTCTGGTCTCCATATGAGAATGATATTTATATTTTATGTTCAAGTTAAATTTCATAATTATTACTAATTAATTGTTTAATATGTTTTAATTAATACTGTACTGTCAGTGCCGGCCTAAGAGCAAAAACAATGAAAATGGGTATCCCCCAATCACGAACATATGTACTTTTTTTTAAATTAATAGTTAAAGTAAATAATTTAAAAAACAAAATTAGGAAATTAAACAAAAATTTAAATTCTGATATTATTAAAATCGTCTTAATTATCAATTAATAATTATTGTATGATTTGCTACTCTAAAATTAGTGTACAAAGATTTAACGCGCGGTTTGCCCCTCGCTTTTCTTGCAAAAATTTAATTTTCTGTACAAAAATTTAATTTTTAACTACAAATACCAACACAGCTCGGGTATATTTTTAATAATACCACCGTTTTTGTTAATATCCAGAATCGGCTTTCAGTAGGTGTTTTGAATAATACTAAAACATCGGCGTGTATATTCCTTTAGTGATTCATCGGTATCGTCGTTTTATCGAATTATCAGAATTTTCTTTTACTTTGTTCAAAATAAAAAGCTACAGTATTTTAGAATTAATGAAAAATAAAACTGAACTTTAAAACAACCTGCAAACTTACATATTGTTTTTAAATTTGAGAAAAAAGGGGCTAAACATAAACTATAAAAATTAACAGGAAATATTATTAACGCAGTTTGGTTCACTACCCTCTGATACCCTGTGATAATTTGACATTTTCATTGTTTGGAATCATTTAGGTACAAAATTTGACATTTAGTTTCCCGTAGTTATTTGTTTGTGTTTAGTACACTATTTTGACCTGACAGGTGCTGCGTACTTAGATTTTATACAAAACATCTTGTCGAATCTACTAGCCAATATAGCCATCCGAGGTTATGTATATTATTCATGTTTGTCATAACCCATATTTTGACTTTTCCTATAAAATTTCTTGTCGAATGGATCAATAAATATTATTATATACGTCATTTTTGTTGTCTATTTGTTTTTAAAAACCATATACAGGGGGTATTTTTTATATGAACCAACCGAACTAATTTTTTTAAGCCCGGGCCTGATTTTTTTGGGTAAAAGTATTTCGATGTCCAGTCCATACGCCCCCCTCCACCATAAAAATAAAGTGTTTAGAACCCGTTGAACAAAAGTTATGAACATATTCAAATGGCTTAATTTGCATTAAAAATAAAAAATTTTTACCGAATTATTTTTCATGTTTTTTCTCAGTTCGACGCTGCTTCCCGAATCGCCTTAGGTCGGCTCTGTGTACTGTTAGTTTTATCCACACTGATGTACCTTTTATTACTCTTCAATTGTAATTGATAATACATCCTCAGTTATTAACATTTGAATAAACAATAATTAATTTAAGTTTGGTTATCTATGTTCGAAGTAATCTAGACTTTCTGGTTTCTTATGCGTGTTGACAAATATTTTTGTGTTTTAAAATTTTAATTGACTATACATTTTGTGTGTTATATTTGTATAGTATTTATTATATTATATTTTGGTATATATTATTTATTTTAAAATTTGTAATTGTAATCTGTATTAGCCAATGGCGCTAAATAAAGGAATTAATAATATGTACTGAATGAACTTATTTTATTTACCACCACAAACAGGATATGCTTACCTTCTGGGTTGGATATCCAAATCCAGGTGGATATCCAAGAGCACTGTGTTTAGCTGATACCCTATTTTCCCTAAAATCAATTAAATTCAATAGCACCCTACTGAAAAACTGTTTTTGTTCAAACGTAAATGCAGGATGGTGTAATGCCATTGTGTATAACAATAAATATTCACTATGTAACATATCATTCTTCCCTTTATCTTTTGAATATTCTTCCATAGATTCTGTCCTTAATAGCTTGTTAAAAAACCAATTGGCAACACTATAGTTCCTGGACGATAGCACTGAAAGATAAATTATTAATCTATGCCGCACACTCTCGTCCAATATGCCTTGATTAAATGATGCATCCTTAGATAATTTTTCTAAATCGTTTGCTGTGAGCGTGGGTCCCCGCAACTCTGAGTAAGTGTGCTTTCCCAATTCTTCAATGCATGATCCAAAGAAACGTAACTCAAATGGTAAACACATATTTAGTAACTCGTACACCAAATCTATTCTATTATGACTATCCAAGTCCTTAAACCATAATAAAACCTCCTCTTTACACACCATTTCCAGACTACATTGATATTACTGTAGGAATTTCTGCAAAATTAAAATATACATTACATAAAATCTTTGGTTTCATTAAAACTATAGAATGGGATCAAGATTGTGAAGTGGGTTATTGGTAAAGAGTATTATGCAGATTTCATATAGGTTTTAATTTATTTGTTACAAATTACATTTTCTACCATATTTATTGAGTTAAAGGTGCAGCCTTATCCCACCACAAATAAATAGTTAAAACCACCAATCTATATTTTTCCTTCTAGACATAATTGTTTTAGGAAGTAATATTATTTCAGGGAATCAATTGTTTATAAAGAACCAACATATTTATATTTTTTGTAGTGAAATCATTCATTCAAATAGTTAAAAAAAATGAATGATGCTTATTTGAAACATATGATACCAAATATTTTGACTAAATTTCAAATACAACATTAAAAAAGTTAACTATACCTAATTAAAATGATTAGGAAGCTTTTTTATCTTTTTGTAAACTGACCTTTAAAATATTATTTTATTTGAAAAGTCAGTTATTTGCTCAGTTTATAGTGTCATGTGTTTTTAAACCATGTCTGCTCTACTTATCTAAAATTAAATGATCATTTTTTTATTATGGTTTTACTTAAAATAGAGACAATTAAAAGTTCTTAACTGATCAGAAAACTTATCTATTTATTAAATTTCAGGTTCTATAAAAATTATAATTGCAGTTCTTCGTGTTAATTATAACTGTGGTATGATTATAATTAAAACTATGAAGAATTAATTACGTAGCTAAAAATGGTATAGACATATTCAATTCATTATGAAGTGAAGAGGATCTACATTGCAATTAATGTCTTATTTTGAATTACTATGGTTGGCATTCATATTTAAGAATTTTTAAGCAGGTATAAGTTTTTTATGTGTGTATTTTTACTAATATCATAGTGTATATTCAGTTACACAATTTAATAAATTAAATAAAATCATACTTCATTTGGACATTATTAATCATAACCTAAAAGTACTTACATTAAATGCATCCAAAATCATTACAACTTGAAGAATTTATGTTTCAATTAGACTTCATTCTCTTCCTATAGAAAACATTATTTGTTATATGCTAATATTACTAACATACTAACTAAAAAAATTAATCAGATTTTATGATGCTAAATAACATTGACAGGATGGCTGGACATGAGAATGCTTGATCAACAAAATTACACTTTTTATCTGATTTACACTGGAATTCTTCACTACTTTTTTAATATCCTACGATTTTTATTGCTGGACTAGTCTTATAAAAACTCGGGGATTTCGCACACTGCTAGTAGTTACGAAAATATACTTTACTAACATCTGATTATGGCGGCAAAAATTTGCAATTTAAAAATAACTGGATATTTCTTCACTTAAAGTTCAAAGCTGCACGGAATTTGCACTTTAAAATATTAACTAAATAAACGTACATACAATTTCATATTAGTTACTAAAAATACGTTTGAAATATTACTTTTTTTTAAAATGTGTATGACCTATTTATATGCAAATATGTCGACCTCCCACCTCACCTTACCTAAATTAAAAAAACCCTTTTTTAATGTAAATTCAGGAAACAAATTGCAAACTGCAATATTTCTATTTTACTTTTGAATTATATGTTTTTAAGATTTTGAGTATTAAATATGCGATAAATAATTATTTTCATTTATTTTAATTATTTATTATTATGCTTTAAAACAAAATCGTTTGACAGGCAGGATACAGAGCTCTGTCGTTCTCTTTCCTATGCAAAAAGGCGGAATGTCTCTGTTCATTGAAAAAACAATTTTGCCCGCAACTAACCAACAAACCATGTTCGCAAAGGTTTATTTTTCTAGCATGGGAACGACAAAGAGACATCAACTGTTTATTCAACGACTGAAGGATATGCAGCACTTTTTACATCCCTGTGATTGCAGGGTCGCAGGCATTAAATAAGTAACTTACTATTTTTTAAAGACACGCAGTATAAGGGAAGTTATTTAATTAGGATAAAAATCGTATAAGTATAAAGGGATCATTTCTCAGGTGTATCTGTGATGAAAGTCTTACCCATATATGGGCAGAAGGACCTAGGTCGATAGCCCTTTGTAAGTTTGCTTACAATAAACTTCTTTAATAATAATAATAATCTTACCCATATCAGGGGGATTCCATACAATAGAGGATTCTTCGAGTTTAACTCGTGGTCTGTGACATGTCCATGAAGCTGGCAGAGCAAGGTCAGGTCAGGTAAGGTCAGGTGATGAACCTAGCAGAGCGACTATTTAAATGTTAAAAATTAATGAAACATGATGTAAATAAGTTAAATAATTTAGTGCTAATTTAATACCCTAATTAAATATTTATTGCTCCTTTTTTTCTTGAAAAACGCATGCTCTGCTAGCTACAGATGAACCTAACAGAGCTATCACAGAACATATATTTTCAGAAAAAAACGCAGCATTTAAATTCTAATTAGGGCATTAAATTAGCATTTATTAGTTAACTTATTTACTTTATGTTTTATTAATTTGTAATATTTAAATAGTCTGCTCTGCTAGGTTCATCTAAAGCTAGCAGAACATGCGTTTTTCTTTTAACAAAAAAAGGGGCAATAAATTTTTAATTAGGGCACTAAATTAGCACTTAATTATTTAACTTATTTACATCATGTTTCATTAATTTTTGACATTTAAATACTTTGCTCTTCTAGGTTCATCTAAAGCTAGCAGAACATGCGTTTTTCTTAAGAAAAAAAGGAGCAATACATTTTTAATTAGGGCATTAAATTAGCACTAAATTATTTAACTTATTTTCATCATGTTTCATTAATTTTTAACATTTAAATAGTTGCTATGCTAGGTTCATCTGTAGCCAGCAGAACATGTCAGTGACGCTGTTAGAAAAAATATTATATATATTAAATATTTTCGCATAGGTATACATCGTAACTATTCACGTTTATTTCTTATTTTCTTGAAAACCAATTTTGTTTTTCGATAAGTGTATGAATAATGTTTATTTTATGAGTAACTGAATTTTGTTACATTTTTCTATTTTTTATATCAGAATAATCAATCTTTAAATTATTTTCAAAATTAATTTATTGACTGATTGGCTAACAAAATCAATTTATACCACTGGCGATTTTAACCCTCCGGCGGGCGCGCTTTTTAGCATTACCGCATTTGGTTTTTCAGGTTTGTAGTTTACAAATAATGAAGAAAATTTATTTTACTTAGTAAAATAAGACAAATATGCCATTCTTAATCATTTTATTATAGTAAAAAAATATATACAGGGTGGTCCTTAAGTAATTGTACATAGAAGTATGGGAGATTCCTCACTTTAAAATATTACGATTTGAGCCAACTTGCTCTATTAAAATGTTGCTAATAGGGAATATACAGGGTGTTAAAGGTTACATTTTAAGATTTATTCTTTGCAATAACTTTAGCGTTTTTGGATATGTGTACATACAAATTTGGAAATGGGCGTTTTTGGGAACGAGAAATCATAATTTGGTACCTACTTCGATGTAATTTGCAGAGGGCGCTAGTTAGGCCATATTTAATCCACGTTATTTTAGTAGAAAAAAGTTGCGATAAGGACAAATCGGAGATTAAGAAAAATAGCAATATCAAGTGGTTTCGCAGAGTGTAGCCGAAGGACAGAAGATGAGAAGTTTTCAGTGGTTATGGAAATCTCTAGTCGCACACTATTTAACAAAATCAAGAGTCTGCTATTTCAAAAAGTGATCTCCGAAATAGATCCATAAAAAATATTTTTAGTTCCAATCCACTGTACCAATTAAAAATAATATTATTTAAAATAATATAAATTTTATTCAATATCATAATAATTACAAATAAAGGAGTATAAAAATATGGCAAATAGTTGTCAAATTCATCATTATAGCGGATTTTCAGTATCTAATACAACTAGCATTATCATATTTGCTTTAATTAATAAAAAAGTATTTGTAAACGTTCCGTAAAATTTCAGAAGCAACAATAAGTCTAATACATATTAAATTTTTACATTTTAAGAATTTATAGTTAGTTGACCTTGGGTTCTTGTTCCTAGAGTTCGCAAAAATATTGATTTTTACTTGTAGACCTGCTATAAATTAGAAGAAAGATATTTCGATACAACAAATATTTTGTTGAAAAATTAAATATTTTTTAGATCAAAACAAAGAAAATTATTTTCATAGGCGACAATTAGGAAAAATAGGATTTTTATAAATAATTAATATTACAGATAATTAATTCAAATATTTTTTCTGAAAATAGGAATATGTTATAGAAACACATACATATATCTACAAGGAAATATGAAAATTACAAAATCCATTCAAATGTCATCTGTCATCTGTTGTCATTCTTAAAATTTGAAAACAAAATTCGAAACATTAAGATCTCTTTCGTGTAATTTAGTGGTTTAAGTTTCAGAATAATTTAGGTACTTTTAAATGCTTCCAAATTTTTGCTAAACTTTTACAAAACACACTTTGTTGTCCTTAAATCACTATTCCGCTGGTGGCGCTTCTGCGGCCGCTTCTTCCGCAGCCGCTGGTTCAGCTGCCTCAGCGGGAGGTTCAGCAGCCTCAGCGGCAGGTTCAGTTGTCTCAGCGGGAGGTTCAGCTGCCTGACCGAGAGCTTCAATAGGTGTTTCGTCTGCTTCAACTTCAGCTTCAGGGGCTTCTCCACTTTCTGGTGCTCCTAAAAATGTTTGATTAGATCTACATTTACAACTAATTTGGAACTAAATTGTAAGTAAAAATTGCATTGCAACGTGGAAGATATTTCGTCAAACTAACTTAATAAAACATTGTATTTTTCATTCAAACACCCTCTATTAAAAGTACATTTGTAATGGGGAATATTTGAGAGAACTAAAACGACGCTATTGTTCGAAATTAGAGAGTTTTAACTCACCCTATATGCAGTTAGTGTATGTACAGGATGTTAGTGAAATACATCCATCATGCATATATTGAAACTAATTAAACTCTATAATTTTCTAAAACTGAAAAATTTGTAATAAAAATTATGTGGAATCTGGACAAAAACCTTGGATGTCGATACTACAGTGCCACGTCTAATAATATCAGTAAATAATGACTCATCAAGTCAATATAGTAATTCAGAGACTTTCACGTTTCCTGATCTTCGAGAGTAGGTAACCATATCTATTTTATATCAAAATGTTACAATCATATTAGTAAAAAAGGAGTAGGTTCTGGTGGCGCGGCGTTGAGACCACCCAATTAACGCTGCCAGAAACTAAACCACCAAAAAAAGCTCAAAAGCTTGCAAGACTGCAAAAACGCAAGCAAAACCGGAGCATGTCAAAAAAGTGGTGAACATATTGAATTTACCAAGTTTACCCAAAAAAAAAAACAAAAAACAAAAAATTGGCCCTAGCCAACCAAAAAAGAATTGGGGGGACTAACCTAAAACAAGCACCCAGGCGGTTAAATTACAATTATTTAAGTTTAAAATAGTAACAAAAAATAATAATAATACAAACAAATACACCCTAATTTACCCAACCGTGCGCTCATCAGAGTCTTAAAAGGGATTAAAATAAGGATATTCTATTGTTATATCCAACAAAACCGGGCGGCACAGGCAAAATTCTTAATTTTAACACACCTTTTAACTACCGGCTATTTAAAAATCACAGGTTTTGTTTGAGCCGCCTGTGCTGTAAAACTCCCATAAAATTATGATTTATTACTCCGTGTCGATTTCGATTCCACTATATTTATGGATTTGTTTTCACTAAAATTTTGTTTAGTGTAAAAAGTGTAAAAAGTTATCACAATTGTGGAATCCGTTTGCAGTTTTAAATACTGTTTTAAGTAAATTTGTGTCCTTAAAAACATTTCATCGACAACAATGCTCTTCGTTTATACTGGTGCAGCCTTTCACTGCAGGGGTCAACATAATTAAGCATTTGTATTGGGTAGGAGGGGAGGCAAATTCTGACTTCAGATTCTGGTAGAGCATCAAAAAGTAAGCTTAAGGTTTGATGTCAATAACATTGAATTTAAAGTAGACACAGTGAATTACGATTTTGGTAAAAGTGAGTAGACTGTGGCTGACCTGATTAGAAAAAGAACTGTCAATCTAAAATTTTATTAATACTTTCATTATAATTTGTTCGGTCTATGGCAATGCTAGAAGAGCATTCTCAACTGGTTTTTATCATAAAGCCTTAATTTCCTTTTATTTTGTGAAAGAGGCTGTCAACACCTTATTTTAAACTAAACTTTAATACGTTTATTTATGTTGGTCACTCTTGGGAAATTCGTTTTCAATATCCAGTCAGATAATTAAAAAAGCCGAGTCGATGTCTCGAAATTATTGGCAAACCAGTAATTTATCCAGTAAGTTCTTGTACTTTGTTCGGATGGGCCATTAAACTGTAAAGCCTATTTAATTTTATAAAATACGTAGCATATACATATACAGAGAAGAAGAAGAATGACAGCAACGTTGTATTTCATTACAGATTTTTATATATTTTTTTGACCTTATTTAACAAAGACAAGGGAGGATGGTTCAATGTTTTATTCCAGAAGATTGTACAAAAAGATGACAAGACTATGAAATTGAACTGACTTCTTTGTTGTTATAGACGCTCATATTGTAGACAGACCCTAACTTTTGTAAAATTTAAATATTTCATGTCCTCTATTTAACATGCTTGGCTTCCCCAGTTCTTCACTCTATAATCATTTCAAAGATTGGAATATTTGATGGTTAACCAACATAGTATCATAATCAATTAATTTCGTTTGAAAAGTGGTTTATAGATTTTTTATTTACCTTCGGCACCTTCCGCTGCTTCTGCTCCTTCAGCTTCTTCAACTTCCCCAGCACCGGACATAAGTTCAACACCTTCTTCAATCTCTCCTTCTTCTTCTGTTTCACCCTCTTCTTCTGAAAAATTAAACATAAATCAAATATGGTAGTAGCGTTTCCAGATGGTCCTTAACGTCTAACTTCGATGTTATTGAGATAGGGAGATAGCCCAAATGGTCTCAAACGGAGGGGGGGGGGGGGTGGTTGATTCCGAAATAGCACAGTAATAATTTTCGAAAAAATAGTTTAATATAGAAGCTAAATAGCGAAACATACTCATACAGGGTGTCCCGTTGGAAATATTTTAAAGGTAGGTAGAGGTCACAATGGCGATTCTAAATAACCCATATATAATGGGTCTCTTGGCTTTCATAACCGAGTTACAGGGTGTTTTATCAATTGAGAGATATGAAAATCCAGGTTCGGATTTAGGAAAAATTGAAACATATTAAAAATATCAAAACAACACCCAGTATATCACAACTTTAATATTTCCATTTGAGATTTGAATAGAGGGGAAAAAATTGAATTGAAACAAGTTGTTGTTTTTATCCCGCCACCGAATCGAATTGGAAAATTTTGAAAGTGAAAGTATAATTTTCATTTAATTTAGAAAAAACATTATGAAACTCATTTTCTCTTTAACAATTTTAAAAATTCACTTCGGGTCATTTACCTATTTCTTGTTTATGTGGCTTAATAATTTTACACTGTACTGGTGTACCTGCAGGCCCGTACTTAGGGGAAAACATTCAAATAGGTATTTATTTTTTAAACGCCCAGTATAAAGTAAAGCGGGATAATAAACTCTTATAGTAACTAACAAACATTTATTAATAATTAACGAAATTGCTCAAAATGTCCACTATTTTGTTTTATGCACTTTCTTGCACGTTTAATGATGTCCCTTACTGATTTTTTTTTATAATAAATGGATTGTTTTTCAGTTCCTCGCAGGCTTCCTCAATTCTTTGAAGCAGTTCTTCTCTATTATTTATTTCTTTCGAATACACCTTGGATTTCAGGTATCCCTATACAGCATAATCCACTGTGCTAAAATAAAATTATACGAGGCGATCGAAAAGTAATCAATTTAATATTTTGTTTAAAGTACGGATCTGCAATATTACTTAAAATGGTGTTAAAACGGACAAATAATAAAAATATGAATAATATAGGACTGTCTAAATGTCGTAAATAAATCCATTTTGAATATTAAACGATAAAAAAATAATTTCTTTTTTTTCTCTCTAAAATTTTACTTTCAGTTTCAAAAAAAAAAGAGACGTGCAAGAAAGTGCATAAAACAAAGTAGTGGACATTTTGAGCAATTTTGTTAATTACTAATAAATGTTTGTTAGTTACATAGTTACTATGTGCGTTTATTGCCCCACTTTACTTTATACTGGGCGTTTAAAAAATAAATACCTAATTGAATTGTTTCCCCTAAGTATGGGCCTGCAGGTACATCAGTACAGTATATTATTTTAAGCCGAATAAGCAAGAAATAGGTAAATGACGCGAAGTGAATTTTTGAAATTGTTAAAGAAAAAATGAGTTTCCTAATATGTTTTTTCTAAATTAAATGAAAATTTTACTTTCTGTTTCAAAATTTTCCAATTCGAATCGGTGGCGGGATAAAAACAACAACTTGTTTCGATTCAGTTTTTTCCCCTCTATTCAAATGTAAAATGGAAATATTAAAATTGTGATATACTGGGTGTTGTTTTGATATTTTTAATATGTTTCAATTTTTCCTAAAGCCGAACCTGGATTTTCATTTCTCTCAATATTTCAGTACATTATTAGTGAAAAATGTAATCTGTATGCCAAAAATGGAAAAGATATACTAAGTGATTCAAACGTTCTGGCCAAATGAATAATTAAGCATAACTCGGTTATGAAAGCCAAGAGACCCATTATATATGGGTTATTCAGAATCGCCTTTGTGACTTCTACCTACCTTTAAAATATTTCCGTTTACCAACGGGACACCCTGTATACAGGGTGTTTCATAGTTAAACCGACATACGTTAACTGTAAATAGAGGGAATTTAGGTGATTCCAAATAACCTTTGTTAATGGGTCTAACGTCTGTATTAACCGAGATACGGGGTGTTTCATCCATTTCGGCCAATATTTTAATAAACCGTAACTTTAGAACCACCCTGTAGATTTCTCTCATACTTGGTACAGGAATAGTGTGTTAATAGCCCAATCCTACAGTGTAAGAACAACAATTAAAATCCAGATCCGTATTAAGAAGAATTTGCAAAATTTGAAAATCCACAAAAGAACCCCCTGTATATCAGATTTTTTAAAATTGCGATGGATATTTGAAAAGAACGGAAAAATATGAGTTAAAGTGAAAATTTTTTTTCTTTCATATTTGGTACATAGCCCAATCGTACAATACAAGAACTAAAGTTAAAATTCAGATCCGGATTAAGAAAAATTTGTAAAAGTTGATAATCTCTAAAATAGCACCCTGTATATCAGATTCTTTAAAACGTAATCGGATACCTATTTGAAAAAAAAAAGAAAAAAGATGTGTTATTGCCAAAGCTTACTTGATAGTTTAATCAGTTTTGTATCCGGAATTAATCCGAAAAATTAAATCTGTATTTTTTTTGTAGAACGGTCTTGTGCACTTATAAAAATATTTTAGTATAACACATATTTTGTCTTTCTTTTTCTTTTTTTAAATAGGTATCCGATTAGATTTAAAAAAATCTGATATATAAGGATGCTATTTTAGAGATTACCAACTTTTACAAATTTTTCTTAATCCGGATCTGAATTTTAACTTTAGTTCTTGTATTGTACGATTGGGCTATTCAAACAATCTACCTGTACCAAATATGAAAGAAATCTACAGGGTGTTTCCAAAGTTATGGCTTATGAAAATGACATTGCATTAATTGAATTTACTTTAAAAGTTTAGTAATATGTAGAACGAGATGTGCATTTATAAAAATATGTCAGAATATTTTAGTTTTTTCCATTTGTTTCGAATGTCTGATCCAATTTAAAAAATATCTGATGTACAGCGTGTTGCGTTGGTGATTTTCAAATTTTACAAATTTTTCTTAATCCGTATCTGGATTTTAACTGTAGTATAGTCCTTACATTATACGATTGGGCTACTAAAAAGTGATACATGTACCAAATATGAAAGAAATCTACCGGGTATTTCGAAAGTTACTGCTTGTGAAAATGAAAAAAATGCATTTGATGTAATTTGACGTTAAAACTCCAGTAGTAGAATGGGATGTGCACTTAAAAAAATTTTCACTTTAACTCATTTTTTTCCGTTCTTTTCAAATATCCATCCCAATTTTAAAAAATCTGATATACAAGGTGTTGTTTTGGGGATTTTCAAATTTTGCAAATTTTTCTTAATCCGGATCTGGATTTTAAATGTAGTTCTTACACTGTAGGATTGGGCTATTAACACACTATACCTGTACCAAGTATGAGAGAAATCTACAGGGTGGTTCTAAAGTTACAGCTTATCAATATATTGGCCGAAATGGATGAAACACCTCGGTTATTTAAGGCGTTAGACCTATTAACCAAGGTGATTTGGAATCACCTAAGTACCCTCTATTTACAGTTAACGTATGTCAGTTTAACTATGAAACACCCTGTATAATGCAAAAAATGCAAAATAACATAATGTAGTTAGAAAATTGACCAAAACATATTACTAGTAGTCTGAATACTTCTGAATAATAAAACGCATCTCGCCCCCCCTAGATCCGCAACTGGTCTCCAAACCGAAAAGATTTACAGCTAAAGTTTCTATAATAAAGAATATTTATATAATTACATGCGGTCCTTAAGCGGTAAAACGATAAATTATTTAAAAATAAGTATATATTTATATGTCGTAACTCTGTCTTTCTCGCACCTATCGAATTTGCATCTTCCTTCCAGATTGAATTTCATATCTCTCTTTATTTTCGAACACAAAGTAGGGCGAAGATTCCATAAGAAATACGTTACGTCAGACGAGAAAATCGATTTTTGAGATAAAAAATGACCTAAATTATAGTAAAACAGACACAGAAATCCACTAAGTCCACACAGCCACTGTCACTTTCATTCATTTTTTCCCGAATTTAATTCAAGCGTATAAAATACGTTCAGCTTATTGAAAATTTAGTTTGCCAGGATCTGTTGTAGCCCATTCACAAATTTTGTCAATCGTGAGACTCATTTTTTATATTTAATAAGCGACCAGAACTCATGTCACATTTAAATCTTCACACTAATTGACGGCATCTTGATAGGCCACGCCCCCATGTCAGATCCCAATAAGTAATGGACCCGTTGTTACTCTACATAACTTTAACAAAAAAAATAGAAAAAGATTAAAAAAGAAAAAAGGTTACCAAAATCACTTGAAGCACCTTCCACTACACTCACGACAGCTTCCCCTGCATCACCTCCAACTTCAGTTCCAACTTTGGCATCTTCGCCGGCAGCTGATGGTTGTCCCTCTAACGGTGCTCCTTCCTTAGTTAATTCTACTACAGTGGTGTCTACCGGTGAAGGAGGAGGAGGAACTTCTTCTGGTGGTTTCTGTTCGCAAACTAAAACAAAATTGTTCTTTAATATTTTCATTTATCTAACGTAAACGAACCGTAAATTGAAAAAATAAACAATTAGTTGTAGAAGTTTGCATTTGAATGTCAATATATGGGCCTTTTAATTTTTGTTGTATGTTACCCTCAGCTTTTGATGACTTTTTCTCGGCTTCTTTCTTTTTGGACAGTGGTCCAAAGAGTTTAAATTCATTCGGCAGTTCTTCGTCGGTATACAAGGTATCCGTGAAATATAGACGTCTAACACGAACATTTGCGTGTATTTGTACTCTCATAGTTTCACAATATGTTGAACCTGAAATTTATAGTATTTTATTTGTCAATCTCAGTACGAATCATCGTCAGTGTTTTCGAAGTTCCGATAACATTATGTTTCTTACCATAAGCTCTTTTAGTAAAATCTGCCAGATTGAACTGGACTTGATTCCACCCAGAACTCAGTCCAATTGGCATTGTTGTACAGAAAGGCTTTACTTTAGTGCTGGATTGAAAGTTGGATACCCTAAACCTCCGGTGCATTTCCTTGTCATCTGTAATATTAGTAAACTAAGAAAATAATTTTACCCGTAAGTACATTTTTAAAAATCATTTTTCGCCTCGTTATATGAAAAGGGTCCAATTAGATATTGTACAGGGTGGCCAAATAAGAATGCGAGGTACTGTATCTGGGAAACTATCCATCGTAGAGGCTTGCGGAAAAAAGTTATGACTAAAACGGCCAAGAGAAAAACCTGGAAAATATTTTCAAGTTTCTGTAATGGCCGCTAGGGGGCGTAACTGCAATCTTGAATCTAAGAAAGTGATGTTTCTGTGAATTCCGCTATATTAACCTAACAAAAAAATACCTGATCTTTAAAGTAGAGGATAATCTGAATCTTTTTTGTTTGATAATTTTTGCTGCTTCTCTAAAAATAAAGTGGTGGGGGGTATTCAAATATTTCAGTAAAAAACACCCTATATATTCGAAACAGCTGAGCCGATTTTAGCAAACTTGGGCTAGTTGAAAAGAGCTATTCTTGGGCTAAAAAGGCTATAATATTTGAAGTTTGGTTAGTTTCAGATGTCGCCGCTAGAGGGCTTTTTTCGACATTTCGACAGAAATGGTTAATTTTCTCAAAAAAATTAAATGCTTTGGTATGATTTCTTTTTCATGAAAAAGTAGCTAAATGATGCTTAAACAAGATCGCGAAAACCGCATCTCAGTATCTTGTTCCTAACCTAAAATTTAGGCCAAAGAAAATTTTATACGGAAATCTCTTAAATTTTTATTTTTAAACTAATTAATTCCTTTTATTATGTAAGTTGTGGCCCTAAAAAGGACAGAATTGAAAAAGAAAGGTTTTGTAAATAATGCTCGAAATGCTGAAGCCTCTCATGGGTAGACAAAACTGCAGCTTCAATTTCGGCTCTCGGTATGTTACGTAATGCATTACGAATCCAGTTTTTCGTATCTCTCTGGTCGTAGGTTGAGTCTGAAAATCAAGACAAGTTAAGTCTGGTGATCGCGCAGGTTATAATAATAATATAATAATAATGTTTATTTACTAAAATACAAAAATATACATAAATATTACACAATGTAAATAAACTAGGAATGCCACTGAATCTGTTCACTGTACTATGTACAATGACAGATTGTGCATGACATACATAAATATATATATATATATATATATATATATATATATATATATATATATATAGAAAAAACATAATGTAAAAATATACTATATACATAAAACTAATAATATACATAATTTAATTTTTTTTTTTTTTTTTTTTTTTAAATTTTTTTTTTAAATTTTAGCGAAAGAAAGTGACCCATTTATTTTTAATTTTAAATAATTACCTTTACAACATGAATTTGATTAAACTTTATACTTTATTATTATTATTATAATTTTAGTATTTTTAAAGCTTACAGTTTAATTTTTTTTTTGAATACTTTATTTTATTATATTGTGGAAGAAGTGACGCGGCATTTTTTTTATAAATTCTTTTGTAGATTTTTTAAAATTTTTTATTGATTTTATTTCTCTAATCTCTGGTGGAATACTATTAAAGATTTTTGGTCCTAGATAGCTGTAACTGTTTTGTCCAACTGATTTATTCATACGTGGCGGCAAGAAATTTTCTCTATTCCTTGTGCCATATTGATGTAAAGCTGTGTGAAGTTCCTTTTTGTTTTTGGAATTGATGGGTGAGTATTGCTTGATAGAATAATTGCCTTAAATCAAATATTTGAGTTTCATGATAAACATTTTCAGTAGGATATCTTCGGTTTTTGTTAAGCATTATTTTTAAAAAACTTTTTTGAATAATTTCTATTGGTTTTAATTGAGTTTTAGTGACTCCACCCCATCCGATTATTCCATAGCTGAGATGAGATTCAAACAGACTGTGATACAAAATTTTTCTCTCTGGTAACTTTAGGATTGGTGATATTTGTATGAATTTAAATAATACACTACGCAATTTGTTTAGTAAGTATTGAATATGCTTATCCCAACGCAAGTGATTGTCTACTACTATACCTAAATATTTTATTTTGTTTTCAGATAATATACATGTACCGTCCCCGATAGCGATATTTTGAAATTGGGGAAGACCTGAAGCTAGACTGCAGAAGGGTAAGTATACTGTTTTCTTAAAATTAATAGATAGTAATTTGTAGTCAAACCATATTTTTATTTTGGGTAAATCTTCTTCAATCAACTGTTTCAAGTTATTCCAGTCAGAAGCTTCATAGTACATTACTGTGTCATCAGCAAAGCTAATAATATTTGCCTTACTTTCAACTAAAAAGAGATTGTTTAAGTATACAATAAATAGCAGGGGTCCCAAAACTGTTCCCTGTGGTACACCACATATAACTGTTTGATCTTTGCTGATGACATTTTGTATTTTAGTTTTCTGTGTTCTGTTACTTAAATACGATTTCATTAAATTATAGGCTATACCCCTTATACCCATATCTTCAAGAGCATTTAGTAAATGCCAATGGTCCACAGTGTCGAAAGCTTTAGCCAGGTCTAAAAATATTCCTATTGATGGCTTTTTCTTGTCAATTGATTGGTAAATTTTATTAGTCAGTTCCCTAATCGCATCTTGAGTAGATATTCCCTCCCTGAAACCATATTGGGCTGTCGATAGCAATTTATTTTTGTCTAAAAAACCATTTAGTCGTTTTTTTATTACTTTTTCTAGAATCTTCCCTAGTGCAGATATCAGAGCTATCGGTCTATAGTTTGATATTTCGTTTTTTTCGCCATTTTTATATATGGGAATAATCAAAGACTGCTTAAAATGTTGAGGAAAGATACCCGTAGAGAGACTTGTATTAATAATATTAGTGAGTGGGGCAGCTATAAAGTCTGAAATGTGCTGCAGTGTTTCTGCAGTTACGTTGTCCAATCCTGGAGCTTTCTTCTTTTTTAAACTGGTTATTATATTTTTTACTTCGGTATTAGTTGTGGGAGTTAAAAATATGGAATTATTACATACATTCTTTCTTTCTTGATAATTTTTTGTTTTTTTAATTTTTTTTGCTAAGTTTATTCCTATATTTGTAAAGAAGTTATTAAAATCATCTGCTATGAGATTTGGGTCACTAATTAAATTCCCCTTTTCAGATTTTATACGTGTTATACACTGTTTTTCTTTGTTTTTTGTTAATTCATTTATTACGGACCAAAGTTGTTTGGAGTCATTCTTCTTTTTATCAATAATGTTTCTATAATAGTTCATTTTTGCTTCTTTAATTTGGGTTTTTATATTTTTTTTATAATTATTGTATTCATTGCACAGAATTACATTTTGTGGATCATTTTTATATTTCTTGTAAATTTCATTTTTTTTGTTAATGAGTTTAATCAATGACCCAGATATCCAAGCCTTTCGTTTTCGTTCATTACTTTTTATTTTAATGTTAATTTCAGATTTTTCGACAGCATCTTGAATGCAGTCTATAAGTTTTCCAACTGCGAAATCTAGATTTTTTATTATTGTAAATTCATGCCAATTGGTATTTTGCATGTGTTGTAATAATTTTTTTTTATTAATTTGTTTGTAATAATTTTTATGTTCGTTCATAATAGGATTTACTTTGCAATTCTTAAGCATAATTTGTAATAATATTACAAAATGATCTGTAATGAATGTTTCTACAGTTGTTGATATTACATTATCCAAGTTGTTATTATCTGTTTTTATGAAAATGTGGTCTACGCAGGATCCAGAATCAGGTCTAGTAATAGTATTTATGGCCGAAAGCAAAGTTAAATAATTCTGAGTATCATCTGTATTTTTAGCTAATAAGTTAATGTTAATATCACCAATAAGAATGCTGTAAGAGAACTGTTTAGGGTGACTTTCTAGTAAATCTCTTAAACCTTCTAGAAACATATTAACTTGTTTATCTGAAGGTGATCTGTAAAAAGAATTTATGTAGATAATTTTTTTGTCATATTCTAATTTTACTCGCAGTACAAAAGAATCGCCTAGCTTGACATTTGTATGATTTAAATATAGATTTGTCTTTATGAAAACCAATACACCATCGTTTTGATTTCGAGAGCCATGATTATAAAGTGGTATAATTCTAGTCTCTGTAAATACAATACAATCAATAGATGTGTCTAGGCCTTCTAGAAATATTTGAAACTCATCTAGGTTTTTTGCTATACTTCGTATATTATTGTGAATAATTTTTATGTTTGGGTTATCTTTATTTATTGCTAAGACGTGTTTTGCCTCGCTGGAACTATTTAATTGAAAATTGTATATTTTTTGTACGTTAAAATCTTGAATATAGGGATCCATTGTATTTATTATTTAGTTTGTTTATATTAGAATATTAAAATGTCAAATTCAGAGAGTAGTATTTTACTGAAACAAGACAAAAGCTTTAAAGATTATAAATAGGAAATATGGAATGCCTTTTATGGGTTTTCTACCATTCTTTTAATCGCTAAAATTTTAAGCAAAATAATTTAATTTACAGCCTAAACAATTTAAAATAAACTACTTTTAATACCAATAGAATAATATTAGTACAGATAATTATCTTAAAATCGACAGTAAAATAGAAAATAAAATGAATAGATACGGAAATATGGAATTGCTTTTTATGGGTTTTCTACCATTCTTTTAATCCCTAGAATTTTAAGCAAAATAATTTAATTTACAGCCTAAACAATTTAAAATAAACTACTTTTAATACCAAATAGAATAAATAATGTTAGTACAGATAATTATCTTAAAATCGACAGTAAAATAGAAAATAAAATGAATAGATACGTGTTTAAAGTTAGCCTTAACATCTACCTTGTAAGAAATAAATAAAATGAGAGTAATAAATAAAGTGAGTAAATTAATAAAGTAAATAATGCACGTTACTTGCTAAATTTGTTTCTTGTAACTCTATTAGATGTGCTAGAAGTAGAATTTGTTCTTAATTTTAATTTTTCTTCTTGTTTCGTCTCTCTCTTTTTTTCTTCCTTGTCTTCGTTTTCTGTGTTCTTGACTTCTTTTTCAGTATTCTTGACTCCTTTGTTTGCCTCTTTTTGTGTGTTTTCAGATTTATTTGAACAAATTTCAGATGGTTCGGCTTCTAGTATTTTAGTTGTCACTGAGTTCTTTCCCTCCTGGTTTAGCGTGCTTGTGTTAGGAATTTGTGGTGTATCTAAAGTGAATTGCATTAAACTATCTTCAAAAAAAGTTAAGTAGTTATTTGGAGATGGTGTTGGTGGGGCACTATTTGGCTAAACATACTTCCTCTTCCAATCCAACGCTGTTGTAATAATGCATTAATATGCTCTCACACAATAATGGAGAATTTTTATTTCTAATTCTTTGGACCGATGAAGCCACCTTTAAAATCTGCACAATATGCATTATTGGTCTGCAGAAAATCCGCATTGGTTGCGTGAAGTTCAGCACCAATCACGTTGGAGTTTAAATGTGTGGTGTGGCATACTGGGAGGCAGAATTATTTTTTAGCAATCCCTAAGTGGCAATATCTTTCTTGACTTTTTGGCCAATAAATTACCGTTGTTGTTGGAAGATGTTTCACTGGACACACGTCAAAACTTGTTTTTGCAGTTGAATGGTTGCCCAGCACATTATGCTATTATTGTGCGAGAGCATATTAATGCAGTATTATAACAGCGTTGGATTGGAAGAGGAAGTCTGTTTCCATGGACTGCGCGATCACCAGACTTAACTTGTTTTGATTTTCAGACTCAACCTACGACCAGATACATATGAAAAACCGGATTCGTTAATGCATTACGTAACATACCGAGAGCCGAAATTGAAGGTGCAGGTTTGTCTACCCATGAGAGGCTTCAGCAATGCATAGAGCGTGATGATCAGCATTTAGAGCATTTACGGGGGCACTAAAAACTTTTCTTTTTTAAATCGGTCCTTTTTAGGGCCACAACTTACATAATAAAAGGAATTAATTAGTTTAAAAAATAAAAATTTAAGGGATTTCCGTATAAAATTTTCTTTGGGCTAAATTTTAGGTTAGGAACAAGATATCGAGAGCTTGTTTAGGCATCATTTAGCTACTTTTTCATGAAAAAGAAATCATACCAATGCGTTTAATTTTTTTGAGAAAATTAACCATTTCTGACGAGATGTCGAAAAAAGCCCTCTAGATGTGCCGACCATAAATGTATCATTTAAAAAAAAATCATATAGTTGATTGAGGAAGAGGATTCTGCAAGCATGCAGCATGCAGCAGCGGTCTGTATCTACGTCAATGAAGAGAATAACAATGCAGTTGAAGGTGTATCAGAAGAGAATAGAAGTGGCAAATCTATGGCCATCAAAAGTAAATCAAAAAGAGGTAGTGAGACCTACGGGTGTAAGGACGTCAGTAATGTTTCTTCTGATCACTTGGTGGAAAATGTTATGCTAACCAACATAGTGTTAGCAGAGGAAAGATGCAGAGCGGGAAAAGAAGCTAGACTGGTGAAAGAGAGACAAAAAGAAAACATTTTATTAGCGTTATTGAAAAATTTATACGACTTGCAAAGTGTTAATGCCAAACACTCATATTATTTCATCATGGGTTTTACACCATGCAGAACTTTTTATAGAGAGTAAAATTTTTTCGTATAACTAATAATATAATACATATTACAATGAGAGTAGAATTTAAACTATTATTGTTGTTGTTGTTTGTTAATTTTAACGTCTCTTTTCTGACCTAATGGCCTAAACCTACAGCTTATCGTGGGCTCCGAACCACGGTCCTCAATCACCTTAAACCCAGGACTATGCCTTTGTCATGCAGGTGATCTACCGACTAACAAGTGTGTGTCACCAACCCCTATCAGTTCCACGAGATATCCGATCTCATCCGGCATGTTTACCGGCGTGAATGAAACTGTGTATGACACAAACACCTTTTTGCACTTGCCCACTAGGCCACGCCTTACCAACTAGGCCACCGTGTCCGATCTAGAATTTTTCTTTATTTTATTAATATTTTGTTATGTTCGAATAAAACATATTGTATGATAACGCGGACGAGAAGTTTCTTTTTCCACCCTTAATTTCTTAATGCCACCCTGTGTACTAGAACTGTCACTTTTTTTTATCTTGGAAATATACCACAATTTTTGTCGGACCCGGTCGCCAAGATGTCGCGTCGGGAGATGTGGGGTTGGCGCATAATGATGATAAATGTACAAGGATTTTTTTTGTTATGCCTCTATTAATATACCGGGTGGCAATGAAACTAGGACCTTGCCTATATCTCCTTCACTTTTCGACCGATTTGAATAAAATTGGGTACATAGATATGACACACCATTTTGGATTGACAGACGTACAAAAACAAAATGGCTGACTTCCGGTTTCGCCAGAAATGTCACCAACACCCTATATATCTGATATTTTTTGGATTCTCTGGCTCAAATTACATACGACAGTGTTACCAAATTTTTTATTTTTCAATAAAAAAAATTCACATTCTAAGATTTTTTTTTCAATAAATGTTCATGTTTAGGTTTTAACAAAAAGAATGTGGTACATCAAGTATATAGTTGAATTAGTAATTAAATTATTTATCGAATGGCAAGATGTCCTTCGGTTAAATTCCTGCTGTAAGATTTGTTATTGATCTTATCGATGAAATGACAATTTTGACCTGATCAAGGACTTCTATGCTAAAACAAATCTGAGAATTTGAATTTTTTTATTAAAAAATAAAAAAATTGGCAACACTATGTAATTTGAGCCATAGAATCAAAAAAAATCAATTATATAGGGTGTTCCATTTAAAAAATTGAAGTTGATGACATTTCGGGCGAAACCGGAAGTCGGACATTTTGTTTTTAATACGTCTGTTAATCCAAAAATTGAAAAGTGAAGGAGATATAGGCATGGCCCCAGTCTCATTGTCACCCGGTATATCTTCAATTTTCTTCAATTTCCGGTCAAATTTTCTATGAGACAAATAAAAAAAATTAAAAACTAATGGCTTGCTGAAAAAGTTTGGAGTCTGTAATATTGCTTACCTAAAATTTGTATTTCAAACGTAAAATATTTTTTCATATTTTTTATGATCATAACAAAAAATGGCAGTCTAATACCAAGTGAAGCTCTTGGTTTGATGGGACATGTTATGTAGGTGGTCGCAACATTGGCACCAGATATGTCTAAAACCAATGATCTAACTTCATCATCTACGATTCTTCTGATATGTCCATATTTAACCTAAAGCAATAATAATGTTATTATAATAAAAAACTTTAATGACAAATTAAAATAAAATCTGCTAACTCAGTAAAAAAACCAGCATTGCCATAGACCGAACAAATTGTAATGAAAGTATTAATAAAATTTTAGATTGATAGTTCTTATTCTAATCAACACAGCCACAGTCTACTCACTTTTACCAAAGTCGTCATTAACTAAGAATCAACATGTGTGTATGTATCGAACTCAGATACCGAACAATTTGTTCGATGATAAACTGGAGTTGTACTCAGAATACAATGTACAAATTTTAGACCATTTTAAAATTATTTATATTAGCATATTAAAAAAGACCTAAAAGGAGATACAGGACAGAAATATAGTAAAATTCCCTCATTAAAACGAAAATCGATCTGCTGGGGCGTTTTTCCAAATTATTTTTTCCAAATAAGTTTGTTTGAATAATGCATCTCTTGCTTTAAGAGACGATTTTAATTATTTTTATGACCCATAAAGTGTTGTACTAATTTTAGTGTTGTAAAATAAATCGTATTTCCTTTCCTTAATGCTATATAAGTGCGTTGTTGATTGAACCTGCTAAATCAAAATTGCCGTGCGAATAAATACATTTCAACAGTCCTCATAAACAGTCTGAGATGTATCGTAGTACTGAGATGTTGGAAAATATATTGGATGATTTTATCAGAAAGTAAATTTGGTTTTACTAATTTTCAATAATAAAGGCGACTTCTATAAAGCAACATTTTAGTCAGAGTTGGCTTAACCAATTTATTTTACTATTGTACAGGGTGTGTCACGTAGATGGCACATTAGTCATATATAGAGAAGTATATATATTTGTAAAATGGGTTACAGCGCTTTGTCAGTACGCTCTATTCAATGAAAATATTTTCTCCACGGCCACTACTGAATGTAGTTATTCTGAAACCACTTATAATAACAGAAAAGAAACATTCTCGCTCTTGAGATTGAAAGAAAATTCTGAAACTTTTGTCTCTTATATATTTTATATGTATTACATTCTATCTCTAGAGCTAGAATCTGTATTCCGTAATTGTTTACAAAAATAAGGTTTGCCATGAATGTCAAATTAACTGTCAGTATTAGTTGACGTGGTCTTAATATTGGCTTGTAAAAACTTTTAATTTATTAAAAAGGAGAAGAAAATCAAACGATTCAGATATAGAATTTGAAAATACTCCTCCAGAAATAAAAAAATTGCCGATAATATAACTCAAAAATTTGCTACCGCAAAAATCCAAGCTTGAATATAAAAATACTACCTACACAATGTTGTGAGATTGAGGTTTCATTTTACTATATTTAATTTCTACTTTCTGTGTCCGTGGAGAAAGTACAGTCTGTTACTCTGTTGGAATGAAAATCCGACACTCGTGGTTCCTCACGCTCGTGTCGAATTCTCATTCCAACCTTGTTACAGAATATACTATTCAACTACCGGTTATACAGGAAGTAGACATCAACTTTGTTATTTCAAATTTAATTTTATTTTTGGGTTCATCATTAAATTTTGAACAAAAAAATATTAACATATCACAGGTCTAAGTTTAACAGTTTCCGAGATATTTGAGATTTTTATAAAAAAATTTGAAATACACGCATTTACTTTAATTTACGTATCTGGCTTAGTTGTGAATCTATTAATTTGAAATTTTATACACAGATTGAGAGAATGTCCTTCTAGCATACGGTCAAATACGATATTTTATACAGGGTGTCTAGAAAGGAGCGTCCAATGTCCATATTTTCAATTCTCAATAAGTCGATAATTTCAAATAAGACACCCTGTATTTTATTATCACGCCCGAATCTCTTTTGATCTGTATTAGCATTCCATATACCTAAAGTTACGTATTTCTGAGTTATCATAATTTGGAGATATATTACATAAATTGTAGGGTAATATAATCTAGCATGTTATGAAAATTAAAAATGGCAGTTGTAATAAACAAACGACTGGACAATTAGATTATTTTATTTTCTAACTTCCTTCAATTTGATCTTTTGCCAGAGGCGTCCGACATGGAGAAGGAACAAATTTATCCTCCCCAAACGCGACGGTCCAAAAAAGTGAATACATTTTAAGTTTAATCATTTCTGCCCCTTATTGACTCTCCTTTGTTTTACTAGACCAGTGTTTCCCAAACTGTTTTAAAGGAGGAAGCCCTTTTGGTAAGATTTTTGTTGTCGATCCCCTCACAGTCCCAAATACCGAAACATTTTTACCAAGGTTTTAAAATTATTAATATTTACGCGAAAATATTTTATATTTGGTTAGTTTGTTTAAATTAAATTAAAGAGCCTGAAAAACATGGTCTATCCTGGCCATTCCGAGCCTGTTTACCATACTTCGTTATATTTAGAAGTTATTATTTAAGTATATACTTTTTATCGAATAATATAGTTCCTAAAAAGATTAGTAAAACTCCCTCCATCTGAAAGTGACGAAAAGAAAAATATATTTTACAGTGATGAATACTGAAATTGAAGGAACAAGTGGATAAAGGGGCTAACTGACATTTTTTTGATTGTGAGGTTTTTGTGATAAACGAAGTTAATATGTTTGAGTCTAACCTACCCACGTCTCTAAAATTGTACATTTACTCCATTTGAAAAAATAAATAACAGATAAATGGGTTAAATAACCTTACAGTGTCACTAAAGAGCGATTTTATGAACATTATTGTTTTGTTAGTTAGCCCCTTTATCCACTTGCCCCCTCAATTATGGTTTAACAAAACCGTATTGGGTTGTTTGTAGAGAAGTCTTGTCAAAAGAAAGCATGAAATCATTAAACCTACTTCTACATTTAGATAGCAAACATTTAAATCAAAAGAAAAACCTTTGGAATTCTTACCTGCTTGTCCCAAAGGGCCAAGGGATTACTTCCCACACTGTAAAATATTGAAATAAATCCACTTTGATAAGAATTTGCAAACATTTTGAACCATCTGATGTCAAAACATCATTATGTCAGTGACAATGTGAGTTTTTTGCTACCTTGATCAATTTCACATTGATTGATATGGTCAGGCGGTATAATATTTAGCGAAGTATTACTATAAAAAATTATTAAAAATAAGAAAGCAAATTCGAAAACTCTCTGCGCGCCGAGCCGTTGAATACAAATATTTAGGCGAGGCGTTCGGAAAAACTAAAGTGCCTTTGCCTAAAATGCACGCAAAGAAAAAAAAAGAAAGCATTTTAAAGAGGAGACTTTAAGCTTTCTCAGAAAGCCATTAGTTTTTATTTTTTTTTCTCATTGAAAATTTGACCGGAAGTTATACAGGGTGTTTGGTGGGTGGATGCATACCTTTGAGTAGCTGATAGAAGACATCATATTGAACATATTTAGGTAAACTTACCTTAGTACGAAGTTTGATGTATTATGAAATATTCGCCATTTTGTAATTTTCTGCAAATCCACTACACAATCTTTATTATTCAGTATTAGAATAAAAATTGAACGTGGAGGCTGTATGTATTTGACTTTTTATGATGCTATAAGTATGTACTGATGTTGCAAAAATGTTTACACTTATCGATAGATACGTTAAATGATAGTAATCGAATGTTGAATTTACAAATACCATGTTTTGGTTCAATGACTTCGAATTTTCATGGAAATTCATGAAGCAATGGCGATAACTTTATTACTTAAAATACTTGTGAAAACTACTAGATTGTATGCTCTTTCAAACGACATATCATCCAAGCAACTAAGTTGCCAGTTCGTAAAGTTACAGTCCAATAAAGCAGCGCAAGTCAGTATGACTGAAAGTGATCAATAAAAAAATCATCAAATTTGATACTTGATTATCAAATTTTAAACAGCAAAACAGATATCAGTTCTATGGACTTTCATGTTTGGGGACGTACGAAAGAATTGATTTACAACGAAGAAATCCAATCAAGGAAATATCTGATTCAAAATATAAAGGCAGCATTCAACCAAATAAGAATTGAAATGTTCTTGAAAGTAACAACGTCCCCAAACATGAAAGTCCATAGAAGTGATATCTGACAGTCGTTTAGTAAAGGAATATCATAATATCTTCCTCAATAGCTGGATAGGCAGAGCTGGACCCATAGCATGGCCTGCTAGATTTCCAGATATAACAACTGAAGTAAGGCGTAGAGCGCGCGCCTGTATTAGAAACGCGGTTTCACATTTTGAATACGTGTTGTAATTAGTTTTTATTTTTTACTTATTTGCTGTTTAAAATTTGATAATCAAGTATCAAATTTGATGATTTTTTTATTGATCACTTTCAGTCATACTGACTTGCGCTGCTTTATTGGACTGTAACTTTACGAACTGGCAACTTAGTTGCTTGTATGATATGTCGTTTGAAAGAGCATACAATCTAGTAGTTTTCACAAATATTTCAAGTTGTAAAGTTATCGCCATTGCTTCATGAATTTCCATGAAAATTCGAAGTCATTGAACCAAAACATGGTATTTGTAAATTCAACATTCGATTACTATCATTTAACGTATCTATCGATAAGTGTAAACATTTTTGCAACATCAGTACATACTTATAGCATCATAAAAAGTCAAATACATACAGCCTCCACGTTCAATTTTTATTCTAATACTGAATAATAAAGATTGTGTAGTGGATTTGCAGAAAATTACAAAATGGCGAATATTTCATAATACATCAAACTTCGTATTAAGGTAAGTTTACCTAAATATGTTCAAAATGATGTCTTCTATCGGCTACTCAAAGGTATGCATCGACCCACCAAACACCCTGTAGTTTCTAAAATACTCAGTGATTTTTATAAAACTGAAGATATATTAATAGAGGCGTAACCAAAAAAAATCCTTGTACACTTATCATTATACTTTTACTTTTGATTTGAATATAATTAAAATGATGAACATTATCTCTGTTTGGTAAAACTTATGTTTTAAAATTATCATTTTTTTACAGTATTCATTCAACGCAATTTTTATTTTCAAAATAGTATTTATATAAATCGGAAATTAATTTTTTTTAAATAAAGGTAAAAGTAATTTAGAAATTGATTTATATAAATAAACACTATTTTGAAAATAAAAATTGCGTCGAATGAATATTGTAAAAAAAAAGATAATTTTAAAACATAAGTTTTACTAAATAGAGATAATGTTCATCATTTTAATTATATTTAAATCAAAAGTAACAATATAATGATGATAAGTGTACTAGGATTTTTTTTTGTTATGCCTCTATTAATAGTTTTATAAAAATCAGTGAGAATTTTAGAAATTATAACTTCCTGTCAAATTTTCAATGAGTAATTGTGTCGTTAGCATACACTTTAGAGCAGCAAAGATTTTTTATCGTTTTCTACACCCTTTCAAGTACTTAAATGCCAAGTTTCTTCGATATCACATTTTGTGCGAGCTCAATATCCTTCTCTGGCAACTGGGCTAAAATGAGATATCGCTGAAACTAGGCTCTCAGGTACTTCAAAGGGTGTAGAAAACGATAAAAAAATCTTTGCTGCTCAAAGTATGCTAAGTTCACAATTTCGAAAACAAAATCGAAAATTGGGTTTTTGCGTTATATCTTAAAAAATGAAAAAAAAAATAATTCAAAGTATACTGACTTTTTAATTAATTTTGTTCAATAAATATTTTCAGTGAAAATGGAACAGGACCGTACTTAGCAAAATTCCTAAAGTAGGTACAGTTCATTGTCAAAACCTATAAAAAATATTAAGTTTTCTACATGGTTGGGTAGAGAAAGTGAAATAAAGCGTACAGGTCCCTATTTAAAAAAAAATAGTTGAGGGCCCTTCAGAGACGAAACGTTGTTTTAAAAAATTGGATACGCTATGTTAAGTTGTATTTGACCTTCAATAAAAAAGTTTTATAACTTTTGTTTTTCTTCGTTAATTTTGGTTTTCCCCAAATATCTCGGAAACTGGACCTCATTTTTTGATTTTGATAAAACCGTAAGCGAATTCGAAAACTGTACGCGCGCTAAGCCACTGAATAAAAATATACAAGCGAGGCGTTCGGGAAAAAGCTAAAGTATCTTTGCCTAAAATTACACAAAAAAAGCATTTTAAAGGGGAGACTCTAAGCTTTCTCAGGAAGCTATTAGTTTTTAATTTTTTTTTGTTTTCCCATAGAAAACTTGACCAGAAGTTATAATTTCTAAAATTCTCACTGATTTTTATACAGGGTGTTTCATTAGGAGAGGGTAATATTTTAACAGAGGATAGTAGTGACTGAGGTGATTCCAAATAACCCATATTTTATGAGTATACGGTCCCTTATAGCTGAGATACAGAGTGTTTTGTTCATTTTGGTCATTTCTTCATTGCCTCCTGTGCTTTTAACCACTCTGTATAATTTTATAATATTTGGTACACATACTCTATGTGTCTTAACAAATTAATTGAGATATTATTAATATTGAAAATATAGGCCCGGCTCCACTAAAAATTGACAAATTCGTTCCACTCATAAACAACACCCTGTATATTAAATTTTCAAAAATATTTTATCATATCTAAAAAGAGAACAAAACATTGAATTTAACGATATACTTTTTATTTTTGCACATATGATTTTACTACTCATAAATTGTTAGGATCTTTTATATTTTTGGGGCACCAACGTGCTTAATTAATCCTATTACGTTGTAATGAATATTATTTGGCCTGATGAACTATTTTGTTTAAAAGTATGTTATGCCAAAAATTTTTATCTAGGAACTAAATATCACATTAGATTTAGCTATATATCACGCATTTTTTTAACCTTCCTTATGAAAATTTGTGTATTTTAGAGTAGGAGAGTTAAAGAATCTACAATCTAATTTTTGTAAAGGATAAAAGTACTTGAAAACGCGTTCTTTATTTAATTAAGTAAGTTTGGTAATATGCTATCTATGTATTTGTGAAATTTAATAGTAATAATATGAAAACATAAAAAATTACAAAATCTAGATGTCCATGGAATTGACAGTTTAGAGTTCTCTGTGTCAATCTATTTTATTTAAGTTTTCACAAGGTTTGCATTATTTTTGTAGTTTGTGGTTTGGTTGGATTATTTTAAAAATGTCACATCAATTTTATAATGAAGAATATGCTGATATATATGGTTGTTTTAAAGTCCAAAGTTTACTCATCTCAAATAAATACCCGGGAAGAACTGATTGAAAGAATAATAAACGCCTGCCAAGAGGTTAAAAATAATTGTGTAAATTTTTAATTTTGTTTATAATTTAATTAGATATTATTTAACTAAAAATGATTTTTATTTATTCGACTCATGTGTTGTTGACGTATCTATTTAATTTCACAAATAGTACAGCGTATCCCCAACTTTAAATAATATCGCGTCACATTCACAATGCTTTTATATACTTTTATCATTTACAAACATTTGATTATAGTTTCTTTTACTCTTCTACTCCAAACTGCACAATTTTTCATATGGAAATAAAATAAATGGGTGTTAAATAGGTAAATGTAATGTGACGTTTAGTTCCTAGTACGGTCCTGTAAATCTTTTTTCTAATTTCAATTAGATAAAAATTTTTGGTATAACATAATTTTAAACAAAATAGTTAATTAGACAAAATAATATTGATTACAACCTAATAGGATTAATTAAGCACGTTTGTGCCCTAAAAATATCAAACATCCTAACAATTTATGAGTAGTAAAATCATATGTGCAAAAATAAAAAGTATATCGGTAAATGTCATTTTTTGTCCTCTTTTTAGATGTGGTAAAATATTTTTGAAAATTTAACATACTGGGTGTTGTTTATGTGGAACGAATTTGTCAATTTTTAGTGAAACCGGGCCCGTATTTTCGATATTAATAATATCTCAATTAATTTGTTAAGACACATAGAGTAGATGTACTAAATATTATAAAATTATACAGAGTGGTTAAAAGCTCAGGAGGCAATGAAGAAATGACCAAAATGAACAAAACACTCTGCATCTCAGCTGTAAGGGACCGTAGACCCATAAAATATGGGTTATTTGGAATCACCTCAGTCACTCCTATCCACTGTTAAAATATTACCATCTCCCAATGAAACACCCTGTATAACTGAAGATATACCTACGGTATAACTCAGTAAGTTGGAAACTTTTTTATTATTAATTTTAGGAAAAAAGTTATTCTTTATAAAAAGTTCTGCATGTTCCAAAATGTAAAATACGATCATCAGATATCAAATTTATTTAGTTGTATACGAGGTTTGTCAAAAAATATGAATTTTGCTCAAGAGAAAAGTACCTTTATTTTTGAAGTATAAAAAAGAAGTTATTAAAAAAACTTGTTTATAATGACATTTTACGTCAACATACCGATTTTGAAAAAGATATTCCAACTTTAAGAAAATTTTCATTTTTAACATTTTTTGATACACCCCCGTAACTGATAATTTTGAATTCATTGAAAAATTCAAGAATGTTCACAGGGACAGATTTCCGTTTATAAGCAAAAAGTTAGCCCGGATTAAAATTTTTTGATTTTCCTTCTATCCCACTAAATATTTTGCAAATTTAATTCCTGCATATCAAATACTATTAAACGAGCAAGGTTTGTATGTGTGTGTATGTGTGTCCAGAGTATCTCGAAATCCACTCGTCAGAATTCAATGAAACTTTCAGGGTAGACTAATTCCTATCTAAATCGACAGAAAATGTAGGTCTCATGTCTGTGAAAATTCGATCTTCCGAGATATTTACAAGAAAAGTTAAGCTTTTAGTTTTATTTCCTAGCAACGGCAACTTGTTTCTATAGTAATATACTATAAAGGAGAGAGGATATAACGTCACATTCCATAGGCGTACTTTGCAAAATAAGTTTCTATAATATAAATAAGGTCACAGCATATAAAATATATATACCCGTAGATTAAATTTTGAAGTTATATTATTTACAAAAAATAAAAATAAACCTTATGCATCTGACACTTTAACATTGAACGAATTAAATTTAACCAATAAATAACAAGGAGGATTATATGTTGGGATTAAATGTTTTTAATCTCTTGGCATTAAAAGTAACGCTTCAGTACTTACCTAAACTCAAAGATTAAAAAAAAAGTTAGTTCAAGAACTATCTATAAAAGTCACTGTCTTCACTAAAACTACTGGTATCACTATAATTGTCTTTTCTGAGGTTTATTATTATAGGTTCTATTAAATTATCCATTGATAGTGGATATACTTTCCTAAATGAATTTTCCACCTTTTTAACATGATCAATGCATTTTCCCCAATGTTCTCTATTTACATCTGAAAATGCCTTCAAAAACAAATTTCGCACATCAGGAAATTTAAATGTTTTATTGGTTTGAGAAACATAACCTTTTAATAATTGTGACCAGATCAGTTCAATGGGATTTAACTCTGCGTGGTACGGAGGCAATCTGAGAATTTTAATTAGTTTTTCTCTGGCCATCTCATCTATAATATATTTTTTGAATTTTGAATTTGAATTACTAATAATTCTTCCTTCAAGGATTTAGGAGGACTGATAATATTTTTAGAATGAAGCCATTTTGAAATATATATTATTACAAAATTCCGAATCAATTAAAATACATACGATACGGCTATGAATAAATAAAGTCTGACTTATCTGCCAAAATAACAGGTTAATTACAGTAAAAACCATGGAAACAAGATTAAATCTAGACAAAAACTATATTAGGCCGATCAGATGTATTAAAATTTAAATTTTAACTAAAAATAAGCATTGAAGGATGAGGTGAAAATAAAATTTCTACCTCTTGAACCTGTACTACGTTCTGCAAATTAAATACTGCACTCCTTTCTTCTGTATAGTATAGTAGTAAAAAGGTTTGACTTTATTTAATTTCTGGCGTTTAAATCTGAAAGAATTCAATTTTAAATTTGCCGCTTTTTATCCATAATGACCTACAAATTTTGACAACTACTGACACGCACATCTCTGGTTAATTGTTAAGAAAATGGGACCGGCTGGGATTTTCATGAAATTTTCGCAGATGCTATAAAACATGATAAAATCAATATACTTAGCAATAGAAATTTTTGCGCGGAAAAATATTTTTCACATTTTTTTATTCTACAAATGCCCAAGTAGCAATTTATAACCAGAATAAACCTGAAAAGTATAAAAAAGAAAAGGTTCATTTGACGGACATAAATAATTTGCTTGTCAAATGACAGCCATCTCATAAATTCTAAGTTGAAAATACAACGTTGCCAATTCAATTTCAGAAATCATGGGTTTAGGTAAATATTTATAGGAACGTTGAGTAACACGGTTAAAATGGACACTTGTCAAAATGTGACACCTGTCAAAACGTGACAACTGTTAAAATGTGATACGTGTCAGAATGTTACAACTGTCAAAATGAACAAATGTCAAAATATGACACCTGTCAGAATGTAACAAATGTCAAAATGTCACACGTATCGTACTTTTCTTTATTTATTACACAGATCTAACCTAACCTAAAGCTAATCTTTTTTTTTTTGGCGGGTGGTAATGCTTTATGCACATCGGGTAAAGGTTCTTCCCTTCCCCGATAGTGTGAGACTACCCCTTACGGTTACTCACTAAAACCACCCCACTGAAACCACTATGCCCTACACGCTGCTGTTGCCCGTCCCGGAAACGGGGCCTGTCCGCCGTGACTATTCGCGAAGACCAAGCGTCAGTAGATGTTGCCCTAAAAGGGTGAAATCTCCAGAAACTAGGCAACTTTTAATGCATTTAACTAACCTCTGTGACAAGCAGTTGATAAACGTCAACAACACCTGCAGCAAATTGAAAATTAACACTGACAGCTTTTTTTAATTTTCCCGCCTACTTTCAAGCCAATCGCCAATCAACTTTCTATTTATCTACCTTTCTGTAGTTCAAGTAGATGTCGCCCACTCCGTGATTTTCACGAATTAATTAATAATTTGTCAGGTTATAAATATACTTAAATTATATACTCATTGGACTGCTTAAAAATGTAGATTTGAATATTAAGAGCGAAAGGTCGGTGACCAGATATTTGATTATAATGTGACGCAGAACGTTTTATGAAGAATATTTTTTTTAAATCAATAATAAAGGAATTTTTCATTTGTTGTCAACTGTTTCAGATATACTAACCACACCATCGAACAATATTATCAAAAAATGTTAAAAATGAAAATTTTATTAAAGTTGGAATATCTTCTTTAAAATCGGTACTTTGATAAAATGTCATATTTCAAAAATAAAGGTACTTTACTCTTGAGCAAAATTCATATTTTTTGACAAATCTCGTATATGACTGAAAAAATTTTATATCTGCTGGTTGCATTTTAGGTTTTAGACTATGCACAACCATTTATAAAGAATAACATTTTTCCTAAAATTAATAATAAAAAAGTTTCCCATATGCTTCCAACTTACTGAGACATACTGTATATTAATAGAGACATACCAAAAAATATATATTGTTATGATGTTAAAATTTAGAAATGCTGGGGGGAATTATGTAAAAGGGGCTTTAAAATTGACAGGGTTGTTATGGGATGTTTGTTTATGGAGATCAGATTGTTATTAGTTTTAGAAATGTCAGATAAGAATATGTAATGTCAGAAATGAAATTTTAAAATAAAGATTATAAAAGTTAAAGAAGGTATAGAATTTTGATTTTCTTCTCAATATTTATCATTATAATACTTTTACTTTTGATGTAATAATTAAAATGATGAACATTGTCTTGGTTTAAAAAAACTTATGTTTCATTTTTTTACAGCATTCATTCGACGCCGTTTTTATTGTGTTTATTTAAATCAATTTCTGAATCATTACAGTTTATAAAGTGTATTTTTAACTTTATTTAAAAAAAATTAATTTCTGATTTATATAAACATTAGGCTAGCTTTTAATCTTGAATTTTTATCGTTAGGTTGAACTTTTTACCAATTTATTCCATTGTTTAATGTTTATTCTATATGATAGTCGTAGAAAAAGTATAATGTGCAACACGTGGGGAAAGCACTTTTCTCACTCGTACCACAAACTTTCACACGCGTGTAAAAAATCTAATTTTTGCCACTTGTTGCACAATATACTATTTTTTGTTAAGTAATGGTAATTTCGAAAGGATCTAATAATATTTTTTAAAGCAAGTATAAATCATTTTATAATAAATTTTTATTCATGCCAAATGCCAAAGGTGTAAGAAACTAAATTCAGACTTAATTATTTAATACAACAATAATTAAAAATTACTACTTTGGTGTGTCTAAGATTAAGTCGGTCTTGATAGAATTTTCTCAATATTTCGTCTTTGATTTTGACTCAGTTTGATCAATTCATTTGGATTCGGTTGCCATAAAATGGTATTAAATTCCCTGTGGATTCTGACACCGTCCAAAGCTCTTGTTTGAAGAACTTCGTGATATTTTATTTCTTTTAGAAATTGTTCCATTTGTATCTTGCTCGCTTTTAAGTACCTTTGGTGACATATCACATTGCTAAAAATATTTGATTTTTATTATTAAATAATAAAAATTAAAACTTGAAAGAAAACATAGAAATATTAAGTAAGTACGAAAGTACAAAAGCTCGTTGAATTGGATAATTTTCACTACGGCGAAAGTCAAGCGAGGCAATCCCGGTAATTTAGATGCCTTCGAGTAGGAACTTTGGTAAAGGTATTTGTTGGCTGACTCACTAGCCCGAGAAGGGGCAAGATGTGTCCCAATTGGTCCAGAACCTTTCTATGGTATAGCGAGAGCACTACGAAAAACATACAACAGTACCCGGATGAAAAAGCAATCTCAAGAATGGTGACACAAAGCGCCGGGAATGAGAAAGGCCAAAGAGTTCATTAAAGAATCATCGACAAAATACACAGAGTACCTACTAAGCCAGAATAGGCGATCAAACAGGATCATGGTTGGGCTCCTGACAGGGCATTGTACACTCAACAAACACATGAACAACGTCGGATTGGCAGACACAACCATATGTAGGTTCTGTCAAGAAGATGAGGAAACTTCAGCACACATTCGGTACTGCGAAAGTCTGACAAGGCTAAGGTTTTCGACGATAGGGGAGGAAAAACCACAACCCTCTCAATATATGGAGGAACTGAAATCTGGCCTATGGAGTCTAATAACAAGGACGAGTCTAGACAGTGAAATCTAACATAACATGAGGTGGAGAGGACCATAAGTACATAAGCCTCATACTAATTTAATATAAAGGTATTTGTTTAGCAGGAGAGATCAGAGGGTATTCTTAAAGAACTTAAGAAAAAATAAGGGTCCAAAAGGAAATTGAACAAACCCATTGTAGTATTCGTACTGTGAACTCTCAATTCTGCCTATTTTTAGGAATTTAGCAATATTGTGAGCGGTGAAATAAGAATGACTAAATATTTACAGTTTATAAGGTGCTTCTTGACTTCAATAAGCTGTGTTTTTCAATGGATACTTACTAAGGTAGATTCGTGTTTGTTGCAGAATTTGAAATAACATTGTTGTTACGTAAGTTTGCTGACAAGAATTTTACTTTCTTTTGTTGTTTTTCTTCGATATCTTTAGTCATCGGTTTATTTACAAGAGAAGCTTCCATAATGTTTATTTTACGAAGTTTTACAATTTTAATGGCGAATGGCCCAAATACAGTTTGTTTACGTTTCCATAGTAATTACAATATTGGACCAAACAAACAAAACAAACGCATACTATAATGCGCAGCAGGAGTATCGAATTCTATTTTTACTAAACTGTAAGAAGGTAACTTTCGATTTATGATCTTTTCTTTTTAAGTACTAAATAATTTAGAAAGTGTTTTAGTTTCAAGCGATATCATCTTAAAGGACACTGCAATAAGTTTTTTCTCCTTTCTTGTAAAAGTTCATTAATAAATTTTAATAATAAATATTTTAATCTTAAGTTCACACGGTGGACTATTTTTACAAAATTAAAATATAAAGCTCAAATTGGGGAACACACAATTTAACAGAATACAATCCTTCAACCCATATTATACGATTTAGTGGGGTCAAACTAGCATTATACCTGTAACTTTTTTCGGAGAAATCGGATCGACATGCGGTTTTTTTAAATTTTCGAAAAATTATCATTAACAAAATCTACAACTAACCTCTTTACGTTCGGACATTTATAATTATTTATTTAACAAATTGGAAAATTTTCTGAGAGTTTCGTCAAGGGTATGACTACCTGTTCAACAAAAGGTCTGAAAAATTTTCCCGTGCAAGTTTTCGAGGTCGCTCATTATCTTGTAGATGTCGAAGCTATTGTTTATTGTTCAATTGTTGTAAACTGGCTAATTAACAAATTGATAACTCTGCCCCCCAAATACTTAGAGGACTCGATTTTTTCGCAAAAACTCAGGGTCTCCGGGGAGAATTATGCCCACAAAGTTGAAGCACATAATTGTTTATTGTTCAATTTGTTGTAACCCGTCTATTTAACAAATTGGTAATGGGATTTAATCAGAACTCTCAGTCAAGGGCTGTTCATTGTTGTTTAGTTGCAGCTTGGCTCTTTATTGAAAAATACATTCCTAGATCAAATAAACTTGAAATTAACTGAACAATGCTTTCTATTGTAGACGTGTCATTTCTAATCTTCATAAAGATTTTCTTCAATTTCTTCTGCTTCCAAAGAGTCAACCAAAGAAAGATTATTCCCCATGTTAATGTCAAGGATCGGCGAGTGTCCAAAATCGACAGTGCTGGGATCAACAAACACGTATAAACATGATGTCAAAGTGCTTCTCCTACATGTTTAGTTGGATGAAAATCGAGTTCTCTAATGATTTCAGGAGCAGAGTTATTAATTTGTTTATTAGCCAGTTCACAACAATTGAACAATAAACAATTATGTACTACAACTTTGTGGGCATGCTTCTCCCCGTGGAACCGGAGTTTTTAGAAAAAATTCGAGGCTTTTAAGGATTTAGGGAGCAGAGTTATCAATTTGTTAATTAGCCAGTTTACAACAATTGAACAATAAACAAATGTCCGAGCGTAAAGAGGTTAGTTGTAGATTTTATTACTGATTATTTTTTTCATCTGTCAAAACAGTCAGATTTTGTGCTTTCAGCCAATAACAACTCAGGATCCTAACCAATCATTGTGTTTTATACTGATTATTTTTTTCATCTGTCAAAACAGTCAGATTTTGTGGTTTCAGCCAATAACAACTCAGGATCCTAACCAATCATTGTGTTTTATACTGATAAAACCGCTTCGTCGTTTTTGTTTTTTGATTAAACTGTGTTTACCTATTTGAGATGTCAAATGTAAACATTTATCAATTATTATTATACTAAAATGTATTGCAAATCTATGTTAATAACCAAATTTCAAAATGTATTTATAAACTAACCTGTTTTTATTAGTTTATTTCAACATTCATTTAACATTTTTAGATACCTCACTTTAACACTAAACTTAAAATTAATTAAATTAAGAAAGACATCATTTCATTCTTCTTCTTCGCTTTTATTTAAGGCGCCGTTTCGCGGGGTAGCCAGTCAAAAAATCGCCTTGGTGGCCCTGTATGTAAAACTATAACAGCTCAGGTTTTAATTTAAATTGGTAAAGAAAATTTTCAATATTTGTGTGTAAAGTGTCTTTTGCATAAATGACTATGTTCTCTGTTTTTAATACAAAATGATTCAAAAAATAATCCTTTCAAATACGACTCGTCCTCTGAAATTTTATAGATTAAATTTTTGATCTTCATACTCAAACGCCTTTATTTTAGGCAAAACCACTCAAACAAACTGATTTAAGATAAAATCACTCGTCCTGCGGACTCGTGATTTTATCAATCAGTTTGTTTTCGTGGTTTTTCCAAATAAAGCCGTTTTCGTGAAAACCAAAAATTTTATCGATAAAATTTGGAGGACTCGTGGTATTACCTTTGATAATTTTTCGCAAATTAAAAAAAAAACCGTATGTCGATCCGATTTCTCCGAAAAAAGTTACAGGTTTTCAGTTTTTTCATGCTACTTTGACCCCACTAATTCAAGATATTTGAGACGACCTCGAATAGTTCTTATTATGGTTGCTACCGATTTGCATAAATTATTATTATGTTCTTTCCAAAATCACAGGGTTGTACTAATAAAGCATTTAATTATTTTCTTCAAATTTTGGTGTATACACTCAAAGAAATTTACCAGTATATACAACAGGAATTCGGCTAATTCTACAGGAAATTCCCCTAATAAGCGACTGCATGAATACTTATTAACTTTACGTGACAATTCCGGTCTTTTAATTCCTCGAAACAACTGGAATATGCTGTACTATTTACAGGGATATTCCATTTATTTTAACGAACTACCTTACTTTTACCGGAACTTCCTGTTTAATAAACAAACTAGATAGTTGTATTCAAAGTTTCGAACTTCAGTTTTTACAGAATTTCCAGTAATTAATCGGTACTGTAGTATCGGTTTAACAGGAATTTTCCGTTGAATTAAAGATCTTTCATTCATACATTATAGTACTAGTTAGCTGTATTCGAAGCTCATTTACAGGATATATAACAACAGGAATTCATTTAACCGGAAATTCCCGGGATTCGGTTTTTTCAGTCTATTTCTACTTTCGAATGTAAATATTTAGGTATTTTTTTAATTCTTAAAGAAAAAGTGTGAAGGCATTTTGCCAATATTGGCTCAGAAAATGTGAGTATTTCTCATTTTAATGAATTGGCAAATACTAAAAAACCATCAACACTTTGGTCAACTTATTCTATGTTACGCAATATCCTACATATCCGGAATCAGGTAGATTTCTTTAAATTTAAAACAAAACATACATTTTAAGTAGCTACCTTCGGCCCAAGAGGCAAAAGCCATTCAAACAACAATAAAATTCTGACATTAATAATAACAATGAGCCAGGAAGTGACGTCTAAACTGGTATGGGAATGCATTGAAGAACTGAAATTCCTAGGAGACCAGAACAGAGTAGTGCTGGCCTGGGTACCTGGACATCAGGGTATCGATGGAAATGAAAAAGCTGATCAACTTGCAAAAAGGTGAGCAGGAGAAATACCTGATACAGAACAGACCCCCGGAGTACCGAAGTGTGCAGTCCGAGGGGCTATAAAAACCTGGATCAGGGAAAGACACTTTCAACACAGGCAAAATGTGTCAGGACAAAAGCACGGAAAATCTTCCATAGGAAGACCGTGTTCTGAAACAGCTGAACTACTCTTACTGAGCAGAAGTAAGCTGAGAGTGATAACAGGACTCATGACTGGTCATACACCAGTAAAAGAGTTCTTAAACACAATTGGACTGTACAATGGAGACCTTAGGGCTATGCAATAAGGAACCAGAGACAGTGAAATATGTACTATGCGAATGCGATGTATTGGATCGCAAGACACCGAACAATTTTCGTTTAATTAGGTATTTATCAATATTTTGTCACATTAAATGCCAAAATGCCGCCCCGGACAAATGTCTCGGTTGGCCGCCCCCTAGAGCGGTCCCTGTGGATATAAAAATAAGAATTATTTGATTCTTTGAATAATTCCGACCAGCTACTTCCCTACTCCTTAATTATGATTTGTTACGATTTTCTTAGTACATTTTATAAAATTTCATCATGATCTTCGTCTTACCGAAGCAGGGGCGGATCCAGACTTCCGTTTGGGGGGGGGGGGGGGGGGTCACGAAGTTATTTTTAGGGCGGAGGAGGGCGTATGGGTATAACTGAACCTCGAAAAATACTTTTTTGATTCAGATGGTAAACTCAACCCTAAAAAATCAGGTCCGGGCTTAAAAAATAGTTCGTTTGGTTCATATAAAAAATTTCACCCTGTATATTGTTTTTGACAACAAAAATGGCCTATTTATTTTTTTCCCCACACGATTACTCAATTTCTAATAAAAAAACAAATTTGACTATAAATTAAAAGTTTAGCAAAATGAACCATAGATTTCAAAAAATATAACTTTTCATGCAAAAATGTAATTTTTTGTACAAACATTTAATTTTTAATTACTAGTGCCACCACAGCTCGTGCTATATTTTTAATAATACGACCGTTTTAGTTAATTTCCAGAATCGGCTTTCAAAAGTTACAAGCTGTTTTGAATAATACTAAAACATCGCCATGTATAATATATATTTAGTGATTCATCGGGATTGTCATTTTATGGAATTATCAAAATTTTGTTTCGAAAGAAAAATACACTTTGGTCTTTTTAAAATTAAAGAAAAGAAAATGGAACATTCAAAATGAACGAATTTATTTACATTTTTGAGAAAATTTAAGAATACACAATAATAATAATAACTTTATTGCTTATAAAACATAGTTTGTAGCAATGAGTACAAGAGCTTACTTATCAAGCTAAAATAATAAAAAAACAAAAAATTACATATTGAAGAAAAAATAGTAATTATAAATTGTAAATCATTCATTAATAATAAATGCTCTATGATGTTGACGAACAACAACTATCTATCTATCTATCTGTTGATGGGGGTGTCGATACACTGCGACCAATAAGATCTATTGTACCTTGTACCCCCTACTACTGCCCAATCGTTAAGGATGTCTCAAAAAGTTCAGGATGTCGGTAGGTTTCAGGTTAGGTAGATCTTCCTCTTCTATTTGATATTCTCCAAGGTATCGTACCCTTGGATTTTGCAGGGTAATGCATTCTGAGAGAATGTGGATACAGGTTTCCTCCTCTTCCTCGCAGAATCTGCATTCTTCTTTGTCTACTAATCCGAGTTTCTTTAGATGGCCGTTAGTATTCTGAGCTTATTTTTACTTTTACTGATGCAGTCGTCAGATCTCTTCTGGTTATAGTTTCCCAGTAGTGTCTTGGCCTGCCTCATTCCTTGTAGTCCTATCCAGTATTGGGATCTTTTGTTATTTACTTCTTTTCCAAGTTCATCAAGTATTGTACTGGTGCTTATTCCGCAGAAGGGTTCAGGTCACAGAAATGGTATTTCAGCCCCTTTTTTGCGAGTACGTCTGCTATTTCATTACCCTCCACTCCAGTGTGTCTCGGAACCCATAGGAGGGTACCAGTGTTGTTCTTGCTTAGTTCGTTTAAACTCTCTAGGCACTCCCAAACCATCTTGGAGTTGATTACGTGGGAGTTCAAGGCATTAATGGATTAATGTTCCTTCTGTTGTTCCAGAACCATCTGTGTCCCATTCGCTTTTGTTACTTAGCTTTGTGTTAAATTCTTTCACAAAGCTAAACTTCTTTGTCTTCTCATCTTAGGGCATGTCCCAGGTTTGGTGATTTCCAGGAAGGAGTCGAAACTTGCGTTTGGTTGATCCTTCTCTGGTCGTTCTGTAGGTTGTTCTTATCGCTATACTCTCTACTCCTATATGGAGGGGTGTAAGGCTTAGGATTACCTCCATGGCGGCAATTAACAAATGTGGTGAAGCCCCGTCGTGAATAAAGTACATACATACCTCGAATGGCTACATTGGCTAGTAGATTCGATAAATTTTTTTGTAAAAAATCTAAGTACACAGCACCCGCCAGGTTAAAATAGTGTACTAAACACAAACAAATAATAACAACGGCAAACGAAAAGTCAAATTATGTACCTAAACAATTCTAAACAACGAAAATGTCAAATTATCACAGCATCCTAAGATGCATAAAGATATATAAATCAGAAATTAATTTTTTTTAAAACAAAGTTAAAAATAATTTAGAAATTGATTTATATATATATATAAATAAACACTATTTTGAAAATAAAAATTGCGTCGAATGAATATTGTAAAAAAATGATAATTTTAAAACATAAGTTTTACTAAACAGAGATAATGTTCATAATTTTAATTACATTTAAATCAAAAGTAAAAGTAAAATTATGATAAATCCACGGATTTTTTTTGTTATGCCTCTATTAATAGATATCTTCAGTTTTATAAAAATCAGTGAGAATTTTAGAAATTATAACTTCCGGTCAAATTTTCTATGAGAAAACAAAAAAAAATTAAAAACTAATGGCCTCCTGAGAAAGCTTAGAGTCTCCTCTTTAAAATGCTTCCATTTTTTTCTTTGCGTACATTTTAGACAAAGATACTTTAGTTTTTCCGAACGCCTCGCCTGAATATTTGTATTCAACGGCTCGGCGCGCGTAGAGTTTTCGAATTTGCTTTCTGATTTTTAATAATTTTTTATAGTAATACAATTTTTTTTAAATAACTTTAATAAATTTTCCGCTCTTTCACGTGGTACTATTAGTTTTTCGAAATTTTTATTTTTCTTTTCGAGATGTAATCGAAAAACCAAATTTTTGATTTTATTTTCGAAATTGTGAAGTAGCATACACCTTAGAGCAGCAAAGATTTTTTTATCGTTTTCTACACCCTTTCAAGTACTTAAATGCCAAGTTTCATCGATATCACATTTTGTGCGAGCGTTTAGTCAATATCCTTCTCTGGCAACTGGGCTATTTGCTAAACTTCGAATTTATAGTTAAATTTGATTTTTTTATTAGAAATTGATTAATTGTGTGGGGAAAAAAATAAATTCGCCATTTTTGTTGTCAATTTGTGTACTTTGTAAACTCCTTATTAGAGTTTTCAAAAACTATATACAGGGTGTATTAATTGATAATTAGGATGATTTTAATCATATTAGAATTTAAATTATTGTTTAATTTCTTAATTTTGTTTTTTAAATTATTTGCTTTAACTATTAATTTAAAAAAGTACCTATGTCCGTGCTTGGGGGGGGGGGGTCATGACCCCCCGTGACCCCACCCCCCTGGATCCGCGCCTGTACCGAAGCTTCAAGTGTCTTTCTAAATTGTAAGATTTAATTAAGTTAACTATTCCACGTTTTATATACTTAGGGAAAATCGACAATTCTGTTTTTGTGGGAGCGAATAAAAGAAATCGTGTATCCCAAAATCATGAGTAAAATCGATTGAAGCATTAGCCTAGATTTGTATATTCAATAATTATTTGTTGTTTTGAGGATTAACATATAATTAGCAGCGTGAGGAAGAAGGCATCAATCTCAAGAGCGAAAGCCGTCCGGCAACCGCTAGCGCCTAGCGGTAAAGCAAAGCGATAATTATGTAATAGTAAAGCGAGGGTGGATTTTAGATCGGCCATTTTTAGAAGCGCTCGGCTTGAAACGTCGACGCTCGTACGCCGTGGTCTCTCGTAAGTCCATATGCGCGCTACAAACCGTGTCTAGTATCGATGCGGTAGATGCGGGGCTTGTTTTTAGTGGAGATGCTCTAAAGTTGTAGTATTTTGAAGTGTTGTTGGGTTTTTAATAGTGAAAACTGGTGTGATTTTTGTTTTGGCGCAAATGGTAAATTGTATTTGGTACTAGTGCATTAAACCAAACAATTTTCTCTGATCGGATTTAGCTGTATCGGCTACAACCCTCACTTTCACTAATTTCGTAAGTATTGATTTCGTTTTTTTTTCAAGTCATGAATGAAAAATTAGAAGTAGATGCGAAAATTTTTGATATTTCCGTGTTTTATGGTCAAATGTCAAAAATCGCGGGCTTGTACCAAGGTAGCGCTGTCGAGTAATATTATTGATTTTATACATATTAAGCGTAGCCCTTCCCCTTAACTTTTATAGAGAAATACACAAATTTGAGGGGTGTCAATGCTTGTTCTTTCCTTAGACTGGATGGAATTTGTCGATTCATAGAAATATTTTGGATCTTCATCTTGCACGCTTTATTAAAGCCGAAGGCGGCTAAATTTAGATTTCTGTCAACATGCATACGACCTGTGCCAAACAGAAATTTATCGATTTTAGGATTTTCAGTTTCATTAGGATACAAAAAAATTATTGGAAGAGGAACGACCTCTCAATATTTTAAAAATATTATTGCAATAGAAAATATAAATAACGCGCGCTCTTATTTGAAGTATAACTCAAAATAATGAAGAAGTATAGAAGACGAATTTTGACATGTGAAATTGTATTTTACCTGAGAGGTTTCTTCTAGAAAGAAGTATCATAATTTTTCTGACAACCAAATAAAATATCTTAGCGTGCAAAACTGCATTATTCTGCTCTGATTTGACGCAAAGGGAAAAATACAGAAAATTTAAAAACGAAATAAATAAATAATTGAAGAGATTTTCACCGAACAAATTGTTCGGTATCTGAATTCGATCGGTGTGTGTGTGTGTGTGTGTGTGTTGATTCTTTGTGTTCATGAATTTTAAAATTCTGACTTCAGATTTTGATAGAGCAACAAAAAGTAAGCTTAGGGTTTGAGGAGCCCCTCTGTACCACTTCGGGAACACCTTCAAAATGGGGTCCAAAATACGAAAATTTTGAAGTTTAAAATGACATTGAATTTAAAGTAAACACATGGTGAATGACGATTTTGGTAAAAGTGAGTAGACTGTGGCTGTGTTGATTAGAATGAAAACTATCAATCTAAAATTTTATTAATACCTTCATTACAATTTGTTCGGTCTATGGCAATGCAAGAAGAGCATTCTCAACTGGTTAAATCTGATATATGTTAGCAAAAGATTTATTAGATTTTAAATTGACAGAATCCGAAACGAATTATTCAATTCGTCTTTGGGCGATTCAGCAAAAATCTATGGACGGTGAATTTAAAGATATCAATTTTTCGTGAGATTTAATTATAATACTTGAGCTGATTTAAAGAAAATGAAAAATGTATGGAAACTAATTGAAAATTTATATTAAAAATCGACTGCCTCGCAAAGGAATACTAGAAAATGAATTTTCGAATTTACCGTCCAGGGGCCATATTTTCAAACAAACGGTCACATAACGTATACGAATATATTCGAGTACGTTACGTTATTGGGTATTAACCACTCGTAGTCACACTCGAAACGGGTTTTTGACGGAATAACTGTCAATTATTTAAATATTTTGTTTGAATATGGCAGCTTTAAACGAAATCATAAATTTGGTGGAAATGAATGCTTTAGAAGAAGCAGAAATATTGGCGGAAAGAGGAGAAAGGCGAGTTAATGTTCAAAGAGATCCTGGTTGCTTATTTGCATCCATAAACCCTGTGCCTTTTTAAAAGTAAAATTATTTGAAAAAACCCCCTTATCAAGCTGGGGATTCAACTTCATGAACGGAGCCCCTTTTTCTGTTCCGGAATCATGTTGGATCCCCTTTTTTTATAATGATGTTTAAATTATTCATTTTTCCAATAAACTAAATATTTATCTCCCATATAACAACACAACAAATTAGTCAACATAAACAAACTACTACCAACCTCAAAACTCAAATATCGCTAGGATATCTAGGGATATTTACATTTATTTACTTATTACTAGTTTCAATCCAGCGATGCCAGATCGAATTATTTTACGTCTACGGAACTTATTCGAGCCGATTCGAGTGTGGTTTCAAAATAAAGACTTTCTGTTCCACTCGAAAATATTTCGTACACGACTATTCGTACACTTAATTTTTCGAGTGATTTTGAAAATATAGCCCCAGGGGCCATATTTTCAAATTCATTACGTACACGAATCTTTGATTTTACGAATGAAATATAATCGTCTATATTTTCAAACAAACGATCACATAACGTATACGAATATATACGAGTACGTTACAACTATTGGGTATTAACCACTCGTAGTCACACTCGAAACGGGTTTTTGACGGAATAACTGTCAATTATTTAAATATTTTGTTTGAATATGGCAGCTTTAAACGAAATCATAAATTTGATGGCAATAAATGCTTTAGAAGAAGCAGAAATATTGGCGAAAAGAGGAGAAAGGCGTATTAATGTTCAAAGAGATCCGTTCAGTTTAACAGATAATCAATTTATAAAGATGTATCGTCTAACCAAAGATTTAACTAGAGAGTTAATTGAGACGCTACGTCCCTTTATTCAAGAGGGCCCTACAAATGCAACATTAACCGTGCATTTTTAAAAGTAAAATTATTTGAAAAAACACCCTTATCAAGCTGGGGAGTCAACTTCATGAACTCCATTAGCCCCTTTTTCTGTTCCGGAGTCATGTTGGATCCCCTTTTTTTATAATGATGCTTAAATTATTCATTTTTCCAATAAACTAAATATTTATCTCCCATATAACAGCACAACAAATTAGTCAACATAAACAAACTACTACCACCTTCAAAACTCAAATATCGCTAGGATATCTAGGGATATTTACATTTATTTTCTTATTACTAGTTTCAATCCAGCGACGCCAGATCGATTTATTTTACGTCTAGGGAATTTATTCGAGCCGATTCGAGTGTGGTTTCAAAATAAAGACTTTCTGTTCCACTCGAAAATATTTCGTACACGACTATTCGTATACTTAATTTTTCGAGTGATTTTGAAAATATGGCCCCTGGTCGATGAATGAATTTGATATAGAGAAGATGATGAAAATGTAAAATGTTAAAGGATGTGTTGGCACTTAAGACATTAATATTGTTACTCTAAATTGTGAAGTGAATTAAGGTTCATTTCAAAAAAAACCGAAATAAGTTAAGCTAAGTCAGCAAGACCAATACAATTATTATAAAAAGAACACAATCTCAGATTCTTTGAGCTATAAATGATGCGACTTGGTCAAATCATACCGTACATTCTGATCTCAGTATCCCCTACTTAATCGAGAAATGTTAGTAAACACCATAACACACTAGATGACCATCCCAATCCACTAAGGCCAGCAGTCAGTGTTAAATATCTTGAATCGTATAATACAATCAACACCTACCTGGCCAATAGAACTTAAAGACAACTGAGGTAACATCACATTAAATGTAATTATTCTGATTACCAATAAAGAAATTTAAAAATAATAATAACTGGAAGGTCGTTTGTGAGGTTTAGGACGATAAATCAAACTCCTTAATTAAAAATTGACGACGTTTCGGCCTTATAATAGACCTTCCTGAGGGTTGCAACGATATAAAACAATTGTTAGACAACTAAAAATACAGTTCACTGAACGTAAAAATCATGTACAAAACAACACAAAAATAAACGTCAATCGTATTGTTACTATGACAAGCTTTTCAAGATGGAAGGATGCGAAATACAAAAACGATTATACCACGTCGTCAAGGGTATATTCGCTTATCAATACATGGTAACTAAGTAAAAATTGCAACTGCTCTTGGCTAAATTTATGATGAGTTGTATCAGTTGTAAGTGGGAATAAAATATTGACTTCCAGGTGGTATTAAGTTCTGGTTATCATTGGAATTTATCCGTAAACAACACTGAAAGCGGTGACCGTCAATTTCAATAAATATAAGTTTGACTTATTATTATGAATTTTTAACGAAATTTAACATTCGCCGGTGAGAATATATCTGTTTTTGGAAAGCACATTTATGTTGATGTGGTAAATATATCGAAGGATCATTGTTTTTCGTACTCCACCTTAAAAAATTGGTTGCGCAATTTAAAAGAGAAACAATGGATGACAGAGATCAATATTGTATAAAAAGACCTATTTTTATGTCCAATCTAGAAAATATTGATAGTATATGACAGAGCTGGGACGAATCCTCAAAAAAGGACCCGAATCACGAGATGTGATAGGAATCACGGATCCAATGTCCGAATCCTTGTTACTAAAAAAAAGGATTCGAATCAAGTGATTCATTTATTATGTAAGATTGTATGATTCCTAATCATTACCGGCAAAACTAACGTAACAATTCTTTTAGAGTTGACCCCACCCCTCGAACGGCCAAAATCACCTCCGAAAGGATGAAAAATTTGTTTTTCGCTATAAACGAGAAAACCCGAAAACTCTTGATGTTGGATTTTCTCCTTAAGCCGACTCTAACCCCCAAACGGCCAAAAACCACCCCCGAAAGCGTGAAAACTTTTTTTTCGCTATAGGTAAACAAGAAAACGGGAGATGACGCGGGTTTTCCCCTTTATACAAAATTAATCAGTTCAACTCACTAATGGGTTAGTAGAAATAAAAAAATATTTCCTTTAAAAATTGAGCTGACTTTAAAATAATTGGGTAACCGTGGCATTCAAATGATCATCCGATTATTAGTTTCATTCGAATACAGAGAATCCGACTATGTAAAAGGATCCGAACCTAACATTGGTGATTCGAATACGAATCCTTTAAGATTTCTTCGGCGAATCCGGATCACAAATTCTCTTTTTAAAGGATTCGAATCATCGGCCTCGGATCCTCAATCATTCGATTTGAATCAAATAGGATTCGAATCCTCCCCAGCTCTGGATATGACATGATTTTACCTCAACTTTTTATCCATTTCAGTCCAGAAGATAGTGTTTCTGCTAACAAAAAAATAAATAGGATTTTAACAGTATTTGTAATTTTGCTCATAGCCATAACTTAAAGCTTAATCCTGACAAGTCGAAAGCCATTATGTTTTGTTCAAAAACTAAGCATGATGAATTAAAGTCAATAGTGAAACCGAAGGTACGAGATCACATAATAAATTATACTGCATCGTCTAAAAATTTGGGGCTCTATATGGATGATCGTTTTAGATTTGTCACACTTAACAAAGTATTGTTACGGTGGTTTAAAGTTGTTGTTTTCCGATAGACGCTTATTGAGTTCTAAAAGGAAAAAAACCTTGTGTGAGAGCTTAATTCTCTCAAAAATTGCGTATTGTAATGTCGTTTATTACCGTTGTCTTGATCAGGTTTTTGCACGACGATTGCAATATATTCAAAACACTTGCTGTAGACTTAAAAATTCTCACAATTTCGTGCCCTTCATATCTTAAAGATAAAATTGTTTATCGTACAGATACCCACTCACTTAGTTTACGCCACGGTGATATTGCACTGCCATGTTTCAGAGATCATTTACGTATAATGCCTCAAAATATCTCTCGGATCATGCATGTTTCAGAAAGGATTTAGATCTAAATTAAAACTATGGTTTCCAGATTGAATGCATTGTTTACCGTGAGATATAGTTTAGATTTAGTTTAGAATTTAGGATAGCTTAGTTAAGTGTGAATGGCCATTGGCCAGACTTCGTCATTTATACATGTACCTACTGTTTGTAAAGTGTATGATAAAGACGTTACTATTATTAAGGAGAACCGACCAATAGGGCTTAAACGGATAGCAGGAACTTTGAACATTGCCCATGAACGTCTTTTAAATCAAACAGCAAAAAGCCAAATGTCTGATAAATGCCTGAAAGTAGAAAAATCTACTCAGAGTGCAACTTCCATGTTCAGATATAGTTATTTTTCTAACAAGTGCGCAAAGTAATACTTTTTCGCACGCAAATACGTTTAACGAAGCGGAGTTCGGATAAGTTTTTGCGTTCGAAAAAAAAAATGACAATTTAATTAATAATTTTTAATTATACTTGAAAGAGAAAACTATTCAACAAAAAATTAGATAAACAAAAAAATAATATCTGGTAGTTCCTCGCTAGAGCTGCTCATTTTAACAGCGTTTAAACCTTTTTAAGAATTGATGGCTAGAAAAGTACATTCAAAAATCTGTCATCATGTGTCAAAGTTAACATATGCACTTATTGTTACTTGACAATATACACCAACCCCATATCTCCCGACGCGACATCTGGGCGACCGGGTCCGACAAAAATTGTGTGGTATATTTCCAGGATAAAGAAAAGTGACAGTTCTAGTACACAGGGTCGCATTATGGGTGTTATAAAAATAAGTATGTAATCGATTTGATAAATAAATATAATTTTTGATTTTTTAATAATACTTTAAATTCTATTCTCATTGTAATATGTATTATATCATTAGTTTTACGAAAAACTTTTACTCTTTATAAAAAGTTCTGCAGGGTGTAAAACCCATGATGAAATAATAGTAGTGTTTGGCATTAACACTTTGCAAATCGTATAAATTTTTCAATAACGCTAATAAAATACCCGGCTGAAGTTGGCACCCCCTGGTGAGAATTTGGGAAAAAAGACTATTGCATAATTTTGCCCAAGTTATGCCCAGTATTGCCCAATAGTTGCATTGTTTTGCCCACCCCCCTTAACAAATGGGTCAAAACTCGAATTTCTATGGTGTGGGACCCCCATAAGCGAATATCATGAAATAAAGTAGCCCAGAATTATGCCCAATTTTGTCCAACCAAAAAAAAAGCCCATCTATAGCCGGCAATGCGAAAATTTGTATTCTAGTAGGCTAAAGGGTGAAATCTAACAACGCGGTAGCCGCGTTGCCAGCAGTGAAAGGGCGCAAAATAAAGTGTTGGGCATAACTTGGCCAAAATTATGGCTCACATCAATTAACCGATTTTGCTAATGGGGGTGCCGCACCATAGATATTCGACTGAGTGTTGGGCAATACTGGGCAATTTTCTCCAATTTTTTCCATTTTGTGCCTACCTAATTTTTTTTGTTTGTAATTTTTGAAATAAGATTACGCCATTTTGGTACTTTTCTATAGATGGGCAAATTTTTTTTTTGGTTGGGCAAAATTTGGCGTAACGGGGGCATAATTATAGGCTATTTCATTTCACGATATTCGTGCCACAACATAGAAATTCGTGTTTTGACCCATTTGTTAAGGGTGGTGGGCAAAAAAATGCAGCTATTGGGCAATAATGGGCATAACTTGGGCAAAATTATGCAATAGTATTTTTGCCCAAATTCTCACCTCGGGGTGGCAACTTCACCCGGGTTAATAAAATGTCTTCTTTTGTCTCTCTTCTACCAGTTTAGCTTCTTTTCCCACTCTGCATCTTTCCTCTGCTAACACTATGTTGCTTAACATAACATTTTCCACCAAGCGATCAGAAGGAACATTACTGACGTCCTTACACCCGTAAGTCTCACTACCTCTTTTTGATTTACTTTTGATGGCCATAGATTTGCCACTTCTATTCCCTTCTGATACACCTGCAACTGCATTGTTGTTCTCTTTATTGACTTAGATACAGACCGCTGCTGCATGCTTGCAGAATCCTCTTCCTCAACCAACTATATGATTTTTTTTTAAATAATACATTTATGGTCGGCACTTCTAGAAATGTTAATGTCTTAAGGCTCGTCCATACTCATCCGAATAAACGCAACTTTTCAAATCGGAATAAAACCGCCACATCCTTATTTGTTGCAGCTTATCCATAGAATACATTACACAACCGAAAAATGATTCTTTTTCTTGAACTTCATCTTATCAATGTTGACATGCATTTTTCCAGTTGTAACGATGTGGCGGTTTTTTTCCGATTTGAAAAATTGCGTTTATTCATATGAGTATGGACGAGCCTTTGTTATTTCATCATGGATTTTACACGATGTAGAACTTTTTATAAAGAGTAACTATGATGTAGGTAACTGAAGTAAATACGCTGTACATATTACAATAAAAATAGTATTATTAAAAAATATATTTTTTTATGAAATCGATTACATAGTTATTTTTATAACACTCTTAATGCGACCCTGTGTACTTGCAAGATCAGTGACGTTTACGTTTCTTTATCTTGTTATTATCTGTTATTAGAACTTATACAATAATTATAATAATTATATACATAGCTCGATTGCCGGCTTGTAAAGTTTTGTTTTCGTTTTGGTGCTTAGTGCTTAGCGCAAAACAGTTCCTATAATATCAGATAATCCTTCAGTTTTTAACTCGTAGAAGGCGGAAACATAATGGCTTTCGACGAGTTTCTTGCCTTTAGTGAGGCTTATCTTTCGAAAAATTGTTAAATTTACCGGCTTGGACCCACATCTTACCAAAACCGACATTGTGGACGTTTAATAACAATAAATAAGCGAGTTTTTCAATTAAACTTAAGCGATCGATTTAAATCGACAATCAATTATTGTTTTTCCCGGCCGGTAGAGCTGCGCTCGCGTAGCGCCAGCCGATGAGGGGCTGGCCTATTCTAATCATTTATACAAGAGAATTTATCAATATGACACCGTAAATTATGGTGAATAATGAAAGTATTTCAATTTCTTGACAAAGTATTTGAATTATTTTAAAGTATTACGCTCTCGCTTGATGATATTATTTTGATAACGCTCCCAGGACCCATAATCCACAGTTTATTCTGCATATTAGAATATTCAGTTTTAAAATTAAAATATCATCTAACTCATAATATTCATGAAGGTAGATTGTTGATTTCGAGGATTTAAATAACAGAAACTGAAAACACCTACATAAGCTCCGTTGTTATTTATTATTTGCTAGTTATGTTATTACAGTGTTGAAATTCGAAATATCTTGTCGTCGATATCTAACGTGATAAATATAAATGAATATTCTGTGATTTAAAGCGAAACAGACATACATATTGGGATTACAAATAGTTCAATTAGTTTTTTCTTTGTTCAAAAATGTACTTATTTATTTAAGAAAAAGAAACGTTGGGTACTAATTTTTCCCATCTCTCGGACAATTTTCAAATTCCATCATCTCGAAAAAATGACTCGTCGTTTGAGGCGCTCCAAGTTTGGACCCAATTTTAGATTTCTGTGAAAGATGTGAACCGGTGCCACCAAAATTGATGTATGCCCCTTAGGGTTGGGCCGTTTGAGGTGATTTTTTTAAATGTTCGTCATAAAATTCCCTATCGATCCCTCTTTCTCGATTTTTGCTTCGGGTCTTCATTTTCGCGGATTTTCACTCCAAAAAAACTAGATTTTTCGCACAAAAATGACCCTACGAACACGAGATTGAGATTTTGCCGGACTTTTTTTATGGGGAAATGCTGGTCTTGGAAAACCCTGCAAAACTGTCCTCTTAGAATTCTGGGAGAAATTTTCCATTGCCCTTAAAATGGCCACAATCATCCAAAAATTTTTACATATCAGAAATCGTTCTGCGGTGGCCTATCGATCCTTCTTCATCATTCGGAACAACCAGTTATCAAAAGGAAAAAACATCCAATTTGAGCATTTCCAAATACTTTTTTACAATTTTTCTTCTTGCCCCCAAATATACAAATCCTATTTCGTTTAAACTTGTGTCGATTTTACCTGTATATTATGTCATATGTGTTATAATTATTTTACAATTCTTTTCCCTCAAATAAAAGCTTTTATTGTACTTCATCTTCAACATCTTCATCTTTTTTGTTGTATTCTTTATTTATGTTTCATCTTTCACTATAATAGCATTACTGTCTGCTTAGCCCAGTATTTGATGACGTTAAATATTGTATCAGCTGTTATCAGCTTAAGTAGTAAAACAACAAAAGGTGTTTAACTTTGTGATTAAAAAACACGGACAGAGTTTTGATTGATTTAATGTAAAATCTATTATTAAGTCCAACCAGTTTTGACATCTTTAAGGAGTTATATAACAGCAAATACGTCGGTTGGTTCTTTTACTGAGAAATAAATAATGTTAATGTAAATAAATTAGAACAAAATAAAAACGAGCAAAATCTCATTTCTCCTCATCTTTTCTGTTTGCTTTTATTCAATTTTAACCCAGAAATACAAAAACGCATGGGGTATAAAAGAACATTCCTTTTATCGAAGGGGTGGAATGTGCTGATTCATAGAGATACTTTTTTTTTGGGTGCGGTATGAGAAACAGGTACGGTTAATTTTAGATCAAAGATCAGGATATATATATACGATTAGTGCCAAAACAATTTCATCGATTTGGCAGTTTTCATGTTGAGCCGTTGAGGAGTTAACATTTAGGCGATATTTATATACAGAATATGGTAAATTGGGCCTAACCCATAAAATATTTGAATATACCTGAAACGAAATGCTGAAGTCGTAAAGAATGTAAATTCTGGTAGGATGAAATGCAATTTATTTAAAAAGTTTTGCATGAAAATAATTTTTTTTAAGTCAGTTGGATTAAAACCTATTTTTAAATTATTTATTGGTTTTGACATCCTTATCCTTACATTATCGAATAATATTAGCCCAGTTGTCAGTGACTTTGACCTCTCATAAAATGTGCTGTCGCTGAAACTAGGCTCTTAGGTACTTTTTTGGATGTACAAAACGATAAAAAATCTTTGCTGCTAAATCAGAAATTAATTTTTTAAGTTAAAAATACACTTTATAATATAATATGTCATAATTCAGAAATTGATTTATATAAATAAATAAACACTATTTTGAAAATAAAAATATTATGAACGAATGCTGTAAAAATATGATTATTTTATTGAACAGAGACAATGTTTATTTTTTTTTTACTTCTGTGTCAACGGCATCGACTACTATGGCCATTAGCCTCGTGTTCTGTGTAGGCTTTGTTACTGTTTCCCAGCGCCACTTTAGGAACAGCACTGTTAATTAGAACCCAACAGTGAATGGTCGAGTGAGGAATCACACCTGGTATATGAAAATCAATTTCTAAATTTTTAATTAATTAAAAATCAGAAAATGATTTCTGCCTTTGGTGTGATTCGAATACACAACCACAATTATTTTTACATCAAAAGTAAAAGTATAAAGATGATAAATATACAGGGTGTTTCAAAACAAAATATTAAATGCGTGTTACAGACGTGGTAAAAATTAAAAAAAAAAATGTATTTGTCCAGCCAAAATTGGCAATTTTCGAAAAAAAATTGAATTGGCCGCCATTTTTGAAAAAACAATAGCAGAGAAAAAGTATTTATCTTAAAAAGAAGGATTTTGTGTGTACTTTTGTCTAAGAAAATCCAACATTTTATTTCTGTATTTAAAGTGCCGAATTTAGAGAATAATAAAAAAATAAAAATTCGATTTTCATTTTTTCCAATTTTTTTATCGCGATATTTATGCTTGATTCTTTTAGAAAAACTATATTTCAGTCGAAAAAATGTTTAAAAAAATAAAAAATATATTTCAGGTTCTAAAGTAATATTTTTGTGAGAGAACGAATCAATATAAATCAATATAAAAAATGAAAATCGAATTTTTTTTATTTTTCCCTAAATTTGGCACTTTAAATGAAGAAATAAAATGTTAGATTTTCTTAGACAAAAGTACACACAAAATTTAAGATAAAAATTTTTTCTCTACTATTGTTTTTCCAAAAATGGCGGCCAATTCAATTTTTTTTTCGATAAATGCCGATTTTGGCTGGAGTTTTTTTTTTTAATTTTTACCATGTCTTCCCCACATAAAAATACATGTTTTATCCAATTTTTAAGAAAATTCGAGGATTCTTTGGTAATTTATGGCCAATTCAGTAAAAAAAAATAATGTGCGCCAATTCGTTTTTTGAGGTTAGGATGCATTTTAAAAAAAACCCTACTATACGGATCGATACGCTACTTCATCACGGCCATTTTAATTTTTTTTTATTTTTCCACGACTCTTAGAGCCGGAGATATCTAAAAAATAGTGAAGCAATCCACTGGAAAAATACACCAAAAATGCCGTTTTTGGCACATATCTCGCGAAGCTACTGCCCAAATTTATTGAAAATTTGACTTAGATCTTACATCCATATAAAATTCTAATTTCACTGCACTAAAATGTGTAAAGCAATTTTTAAAAATGCTTTATACAGGGCGTTGTTTTGAACCTGGAAAAATTTCTCAATTTTTTCCTAATACGGACCTGGATTTCACTCACTCTGAGCTTCATTTATCAGTTCTGCTAATAGATGGCAGCACATATGCGTATTTCAAAATGTTTTCACAAGTCAGAAATTTTGAATAATTTCATTTTAGAAAATATAAAAAGTTTGGAAACTATTTATGGAATAAAATTATTTTTGGCGTTATTTATGACAAATGTTCGGACAAGTTTTCAAAACGAAATATGAAATATACAGGGTAATTTGTCTACATACTTTTACATAAACATTTAACATTTTGAAATTGAAAAATTCTTTTAAATTGGACATCTGTTTTTCTAACTCGTAGGTTGGCGTCCTTTTCCATATCTTTTCACCGCTTTTTCGACTTAACCTTTATTTTGTGAAACAATTTCGCTTGCCGATTAAAACAAATATAAACAATGTGTGTCTACCCTTCACAACCTGGCAGATATTGATTGATTGAGTGCCTCAATACTGCAGCCTTAAGACTTATTGTATGTACTATGTCAGTTACATCGTTATATTCAGGTGAAAAGGTTTGTTACCTTTATCAGGCTGAGTAGCCTATTCACCAGATTTTCTTTTGGAAAGTTCTCCTGTGGGTTTCCCGGCCTCAGTAGGTTATACCTCCAGGGTGTGAGTGCTTGACATTCTAGTATGATATGAGATGCACAATCTACATATGGTTTCACTAAAGATGCAGAAAAGGAACCACTAAATTCTAAAAAAATCAGAGATCACCACTGGTGTAGGAATACAAGTTTGGAAAACATAAAGGTATTAAAAGAGAGTTGAAAATAAATAACTGTGCTACCAAATAAGTAATAAAAACTATATAAACTATTACAAATTTCAGGTTAAATCTGAGCTGAAATCCTATTAAGAAGAAAATTACTTGTCTCGTATATCCTCCGAATAGGACAAATTTATGATTATAAAACTATTAAAACAATATGGACAGTTTATAGCTTGCGACCACACAGTCGAAGAGATATAAATTATCTGAACATAAACTTTGAATTAAGATAGAAAAAACTAATTGCGTAAAAAAAATCACAGATGATACGTGTTATTTTACCTTTAGTCGGATAGATATTGTTATACGGCTGTCAGGTAAGAATCAGAGAATGTTACGCCAATCAGTGACCAGAAAGAGACTGGTTTCTAAAAAGGTTTGGTGAATAGAAATAATTTTACAAACAACGTGAAGATAAATTCGATGTCAAGTTCACTATAGATTCGATCAGTTGATAAATCATCTATTTACCCTTCAGAATTGCTTGAAAATTTTGTTAATTTTATACAAATATCATTAATTAATCACGAAATATTGTTCCTGCATTTTAGATACCATAAAAGAATGGACATAACTGGAAATACCTAATTGTTGGGCTATATAAATGGCACAGTTAGTGTCTATATTTACACAAAAACGCTTTTTTATTTTTAACAGTAAATATATTTAAGTGCTGCCACTAAAAGAAAGGAGATTAGCTTGATGTTTGATGTTCCTATAGACAATATCATTACTTACTTCTGTAATAGCCCAGTTGTCAGGGACTTTTACCTCTTATAAAATGTGATATTGCTGAAACTAGGCTCTTAAGTACTTTGATGGGTTAAAAAACGAGGCTCCTCTAAAGTGTATGCTATGTTCACAATTTCAAAAACAAAATCAAAAATTTGGTTTTTGAGTTATACATGGTGTCCCAACTAAAATATGTCCCAAAATATTTCGAGTTATGTTCAAATTTTGAAAAAATTCTAAAACAGGTCAATTTTAACCTATAGGGGGCTCAATTTTTATCGTAGTTTCAAACTTCTTTTTTCATACCTCTAGCGCCCAGAACCACCCCTTGAAAAATCTTAAATGGCAAGGGGTGTTAAGTGACACATAATTTTGAAGCTGCTCTCATTATCTTCTTTTTTATTTTGACTCTTTTTTGAGAAAACTGTTTAGATTATTGTGAAAGAAAACAATAGTAGTTCTAAAAAAACAATTTAATTTTAACGAATGTACTGTTCAATTCAAGGTTTTTTAATTTAAATACCTTTGTATGAATTTTTTCCGATTTTTCCCAGAAGGTTTCCTTAATTTGACTCTCAAATGACCTTGACCCTGACCTGATGAGGTCAAGCGGACCTCGGATTCGGATTCAGTGACCCCAAAAACCCCTAGTTACAGTAGTGAAGTTCTTGGCGCAGACAATTTTTTTTTTGTGGCGCTGTGTAATCTAAGCAGTTTTCTCAAAAAAAGAGTCATTAGATAATGAAAGCAGCTTCAAAATGATGTGTCACTTAACGTTCTGGTTCTACGCGCTGGAGGGATGAAAAAAGAAGTTTGAAACTACGATAAAAATTGACCTCTTTTGGAATTCTTTCAAAATTTGAACAAAATTCGAAATATTTGGGGGTCAAATTTTAGTTAGGACACCCTGTATCTCGAAAAATAAAAAAAATCGAAAAACCAATAGCACCACGTGAAAAAGCAGAAAATTAGTAAGAATTATATTATAAGTTATTTAAAAAAAATTATATTGCTATAAAATATTATTGTAAATAAGCGCCAGTCCGCCCAATACAAATATCCGAGCGAGGCGTTCGGGAGAAAACTAAAGTATCTTTGCCTAAAACGTATGCAAAAAAACCATTTTAAAGAGGAGACTCTAAGCTTTGTCAGGAATCCATTAGTTTTTGATTTTTTTTTGTTTTCTCATTGAAAATTTGACCGGAAGTTATGATTTCTAAAGTTTTCACTGATTTTTATAAAACTGAAGATATATTTTGTCTCTGTTTAATAAAACTTATGTTTATTAATAAATTAATTTATACAGGGTGCGCCAATTATTTCCACTCGATCTCTAGCACCGAAACTAAAAGAGATATCAACAAGATTTTTTGTAGGGGTAGACAGTGTCACTCGGACTACAATTTTAAAATATTTTGATGTATACAGGGTGGCTAATTTTTGTGGAATGAAAATTAATTTGGTTTTTTTAAATTGAACACCCTGTATACGATTATGTCTTCTGATTCTACTTAATATTAGATTTACTGTAGTTTTTTGTATTTGTAAATCCGACGCGGCGTTGACAAGTTATTCCTATTTTAAGCAGATTTAATGAAAAAACAGCACTTCAGAAATATTAGCACAAAAACCACATTTTTTAAAAAATTCCTCAAAAAAGCTACTATGATGTAAATGAAACATGCACCTATCACAATAATCACACAACATCTTCACCTGTTGCTCAGGGTGTTTGCCGATGGCGTGCCAATAGTCTAGTTTTCAAATGGCAATAACTTAATTTTTTCAAATGGGACACCCTATATATTTTTCTTCAGTTAGAAGCTCTCCCTAATACGCATTAAAAAAATATAGGGTTTTGCACATCTAACTTTACTATTTGCTTTAATAATTGACGTTAAGTGACAAACAACATATTTTACACAATTTTTAATAAGTACAAAATTTTACAAAGTTTAATCGTAAGAAAACTACAATAGTGAAAGTTAAAATTTATAGTAGGTGTTCAAAATGTCTTCCATTTTCATTTATACATTTTCTTGCCCTTTTTTTGTCTAAATGCTGCAGTAATTCTTTCTTTCATATTTTCTTTTGTGGTAACCTCTTCTTTGTAAACAATATTTTTAATAAAACCCCATAAGAAAAAATCGCAAGGTGTAAGGCAAGGCGATCTGGTAGGCCAATTTATAGGTCCTCCCCTTCCTATCCAACGATCCTGAAATTCCCTATTTAACCAATTGCGAACATCTAATAGGTAATGTGGTGTGGCACCATCTAATTGAAACCACATTCCGTTGCGATAATTTTGAGGCACATTTTGCAATAAGTTGCGAAAATCATGTTCTAAAAAATCTAAAAATATAGTTCCATTTACAGTCCCATCAAAGAAATCGGAACCAATTACATAATCACCTATTATTCCCGCCCACACATTCAAAGACCATCGATACTGTGATGTGGTTCTAAATAAATGTTCATTGTGGTCCGAATAATAATGAAAGTTGTGTCTATTTACACAACCGTTCTTATGAAACGTGGCTTCGTCGGAGAATAAAACTTTGTTTAAAACGTTACGCTCTGTATTTATCTTGTTTATTAACCATCTACAGTATCCACTCTACGCGCTAAATCACGTGGTAACAATTCTTGGTGAAGCTGGATATGATAGGGGTGATATTTATTCTTTTTTATTATGCGTCTAATTGTGGTATTGGAAATATCTAACTGATTGCTTAATTGCCTTGTGCTTATATTGGGATCTTCAACTATACTGATCATTACCTTATATTCGTTGTCAATAGTAACAGCTGTAGTTTCACGTGAATGTTTTTCATACTTGACGGTTCCTGTTCTATCAAATCTATTCTTTAAATTCTCAAAAGTATCCTTTTGTGGATGACGTCTTCCTGGGTATCTTTGACGATAGACCCTACTAGCAAGAAACGCATTTTTTTGCATTCACCCAGTATCCATATCATATCAATATTTTCTTGAACACTATAATTCTTATTAAAATCCATTTTTTATACACAATGCCGATTAAATATAGTAGACGTGATACAATACAAATTTTTATGTTGACAATTAATGCCATAACAAAATATACCTACTGTCATTTTCATAGGTAACTTGATTTCTTATTAAAAATTGTGTAAAATATGTTGTTTGTCACTTAACGTCAATTATTAAAGTAAATAGTAAAGTTAGATGTGCAAAACCCTATATTTTTTTAATGCGTATTAGGGAGAGCCTTTAACTGAAGAAAAATATACAGGGTGTCCCATTTGAAGAAATTAAGTTATTGTCATTTGAAAACTAGACTATTGGCACGCCATGGGCAAACACCCTGTGCAACAGGCGAAGATGTTTTGTGATTACATCATAGTAGCTTTTTTGAGGAATTTTTTAAAAAATGTGGTTTTTGTGCTAATATTTCTGAAGTGCTGTTTTTTCATTAAATCTGCTTAAAATAGGAATAACTTGTCAACGCCGCGTCGGATTTACAAATACAAAAAACTACCGTAAATCTAATATTAAGTAGAATCAGAAGACATAATCGTATACAGGGTGTTCAATTTAAAAAACTAAATTAATTTTCATTCCACAAAAATTAGCCACCCTGTATACATCAAAATATTTTAAAATTGTAGTCCGAGTCTACCCCTACAAAAAATCTTGTTGATATCTCTTTTAGTTTCGGTGCTAGAGATCGAGTGGAAATAATTGGCGCACCCTGTATAAATAAACACTATTTTGATTGATAGTAGGCAGGTATATATTTAGTTTTTATCTTCATGCTTTCAACAACAAAAAAAAATTATAACTCTATTTTTAAAAAAATTAAGATTTAAGCTGACATACTCTCGTTGTAAACGGTCAAGTCTTCAAAAGCTGGTGTCTCTTATTTAGTGATAATTTGGTATATGCATAACACGCCTCAAAAACGAACAATACTGTATTTATTATGGAAAAAGAATAAAAATGCGATAACTTAAGACTTAAATTAGCTCACATAAATCGAATCGATGGCGAAAAAACTGATTTCGCATGTGCATATTTAGTGCTAGTTTAGTAATATAAGAACAATGACTGAAAATTGATCAGAATTTAATTAGCACAAAGCTAGCGCTTGTGTGCTAGCTCGGTGTTTAAGTTGGCACACATCGTCACCGATGACAGGACGAAACTAGAGTACTGAATTAGGACACATTAAGTGCTAATTTCTTACGTCGGGACGAAATTTATAATTTTTTTTTTCTTTTTTGAACGAGCATGTGTGCTCGCTTAAGATTCGAGTCAGCACAGATGCATTCAACTTCTAGAAAAAAATAATTAACAGTTCCGGTTCCAAAAATAAGATGAAATCGGTTTCGGTCGCAATTTCTGTTTTCAGAAAATAGGAATAACGGTTCTAAAGAATGAAACTCATTTCGAAAAGCCGAAAAAACTTGTTGATGTGTCATAATTTGAGAATTCAAAAATTTTTGCCATCGTTAAACATTCTGTAATTTTGGATAGTTATTTGTATGCTTTTCAGAAATTCAATAATTTAAAATTTTTTTATATATATTTTATTACTTATCTATTTTTTATATATTCGCGTCCAAATTTTTCAGAAATCACTTGAAAAATTAGGAATAATTAAACAATCTTGATTGATTATCAACGCAATCTAAGTCGCATTTTCTAAAATTTGAATGTTAATTAAATACTGCAGATTTTTTGAAGATCAAAATACTTTTGACCAGCATATGAATGATAAAAAGAAGATGTATTTAGTTGGCGTTGTTGCTTTTCATTATTCGCGCCCTCGTGGCTTCAGAAGAAGTCGCGACGAAAACGACGATCCCGATGATACCAGGCAAAGAAATAAGGAAGCGTTCACTACTATTGGTCATTACACTGGTTGGATGAAGAGGGGAAACAAGTGGTTTAAATATGACGACACCAAAAAGAAGAAAATTCCCCGAAAATCAAATTCGGAGCTAGTTCCTCACCTTGTAATATATCTGAACATATAACTCTAGTTTTACCCGACCATTGTTTTTTGGTTACTCAATTTGTGCAGTTGCTAATGAAACAATAAAAATATACAAACACTTGATAAAAAAGGAACTTTTATTATCTTGACTATTGTTGGGTACTATAGTAATTCGTTGAATAAAAGATTTGGGAATTGTCAAATGTTTCCATTACTGAGAAACCAAAGAAAAGGCTAACCATGGAATTGTTTTAGAAAATTTTCTCACTTTTTTTGAGTAGGTTTCGTATACTTCAACTCGCCAAGTATAAAGTATAAAGATGTCATGTTTGTAGCTTGAAAATTGAAACTACATACTTATTACTTTCGGAATAGAAAAATATTAAAGATCATCTTCGTAACCACTGTATTAAAAATGAGCTAAAACAGTAGGTTTGACATTTTTAAAACTCAATGTTTACACCATTTTCAAAAAAATATCAATTTAATTTACAAAGCATTTTGGTTAAAGTTTTTCTTTGTTTCAAGAAAAAAACAGAACGTTTGTTGTTCCGACGTACGAAATTAACACTTAATGTGTGCTAATGTAGTACACTAGTTTTGTCGTGTCATCGGTTACGATGTGTGCCAACTTAAACACTAAGCTAGCACACTTTGTGCTAATTAAATACGGGGCGTTTTTGTGTACAACACACACGGCTTAATCCCAAAAAACTAATACTGCATCGGTACTGAATAGTTTAATGTGTGTAACTAATTAGCACTAAATACGAAACGCGAGATTTTCGAAAATTACGAGAAGTTTGATGCATGTGTGCTGACTCGAATCTTAGCACTTAATGTGTCCTAATTTAGTACTCTAGTTTCGTCCTGTCATCGGTGACGATGTGTGCCAACTTAAATACCGAGCTAGCATACAAGCGCTAGATTTGTGCTAATTAAATTCTGAACAGTTTTCAGTCATTGTTCTTATAGTACTAAACTAGCACTAAATGTGCACATGCGAATTCAGTTTTTTCGCCATCGATTCGATGTATGTGTGCTAATTTAAGTCTTAAGTTAGCGCATTTTTATTCTTTTTCCATAATAAATACATTATTGTTCGTTTTTGAGGCGTGGTATGCATATACTAAATTAGCACTAAATATGAAGACTTGACCGTTTCCAACGAGAGTATGTCAGATTAAATCTTAAGCTAGCACACATGCACGTAATTTTTTTAGAGTTATACATTTTTTTTCGTTCTTGTTTCTGACTGAGAAGCCTTTTGGGTTTTCTTTTCGTTAAAAAATGACAACCCTTTTTTTATTTGTCAAAAACATACTGACTTTATTATTTTTTAGTACAGGTGTTAAAGTTTTTATATAACAAGAAATAGAACAAATTAACACAAATAAACAAATTAACAAATTATAAAACAATTAAATCATTTAGGTAACAGTTCTAATTTAGCACTAAATAGGCCCGAATTTAGTACTCTAGTTTCTTTAATGTGTGCTAATTTAAGGGACCTTTTGTCAAACACACAAACTCTGGCTCCTAACTTTTTGCAAAGTGTGGTTGAATTGAAGTGTTTGTTTTTAGCGAATTTGAATTTTTTCTTCTTCAGGTATTTCAGAAGTCCTCTAATACTTGCAAGTACCTTTTCACGAAATTAAAAAAAATTCTAAACTTTTTCACATATAAATTAAATAATTTATGAAGAAAAGTTTTATTTGAAATGTAAATCAATAGATAATAATAACTATTAATACATACTGATTCATTGCTTTCATAAGGCAAAATTGATACCTACTGAGATTCAGAATCAACCCGATTGTACCTTTTCTAAATGGGATTATAATTGATTATGTCCCTCTCTATTGTAGAATTAATTTATATCCTTTTGTGATCACCGGGGCGAATCAATACAGTGCAGCTGTCATGACAATAGTGTTCAAATCCTACTAATAACCATTTCCGGTAGGGAAATCGAAATGTAAAGTAAACACAGAATTTTGTAAAGTGATTTAATTATCCAAAAAAGTAAAAACATTGATTCAATCACTAACGAACTAAACTGTCGAAAACTTAGACATTGATTACTTTATATACAGGGCGTTTCCAATTCCAAATGACATAACAAAGTTCAAGGACCCAATATGTGGCTTGCAAGGTCACCAGATTTGAATCCAATCGCGTTTTTTCTGTAGGGTTGCATGTAGTATCTTGTGTACGATACCACAGTAGACACGGAGGAGGAACTAATAGCCTACAGAAATTATTTAATAATAACAATAATATCGTCTTTATTATTTCCATATATAAAAATTACATCGATACTGACAAATATGAAATCTTATGAAATAAAGGGCGAAACGTTGTCATTAATTGTTTTATTAATAAAAACAATGATTTGGAAAATATATTTTTAAACAGTCTTTTCTCAATATTTCAGAAGCGTCTCCAACATTAGGACATTTTCTAATATAAAAAATAATCTAGTCTAATACAAAAAATTTATAAAAAATTAAGAAAAAATTATTAAAGAAATCCAAGAAAAATATGGTTCGTTATTTCATTAATATCTTAAAGACCACAAGATTTTCGGTATGTAAAGGTTTAGGTGAAAACTGTTAAGCAATACAAAAAAAATTAAAATATTTAATCAGTTTTAAAGTTATCAAATAAAAACATTTATTTCTTTACTTTAACCCCCTGTGTTTAGAAAAGTAATCAGGTTGGACTCCTCATTCCTTTTATCGTTTTATCCAATTTCACGAGAGGAAACACTCTTTATACAAAAATAATTAAGTGCATTAAAAATCAAAAAATTACCACTAATCATTTTGTTGTTAGTTCAAGTAAATTTAAAAGTTTTTAGTGGCTTTTAAGACGTGAAGAAACGGTATCAAAAACTACCTTAAAGAGAATAAACATTTTTTTTTCTCAAACAAAAAACTTTTTACGAAATAGTCGTTTCAAATCCTTAAACTTCTGTATTATTTATCAAAGGTAATACCTCTAAATTTTATCGATTAAATTTTTGGTTTTCACGAAAACGGCTTTATTTGGAAAAACCACGAAAATAAACTGATTCGTGACTCGTGATTTTATCTCAAATCAGTTTGTTTGAGTGGTTTTGCCTAAAATAAAGACGTTTGAGTATGCGGAGACCCAAAATTTAATTTATAAAATTTGAGAGGACGTGTGGTATTTGGAAGGTTATTTTTTTGAATCATTTTGTATTAAAAACAGAGTATATAGTCATTAATGCAAAAGACAGTTTACACACAAATGTTGAAAATTTTCTTTATCAATTTAAATTGAAACATCATGAGCTGTTATAGTTTTAAATACAGGGCCACCAAGGCATATGGGTTTGGCTTAATTCGGATATAGAGTTTGACATTTGTCAGTTTTAAAGAGATTTATGGATTTTTAAGTATTTGGGTATTCAAAAACTGATGTTATGTGTGTGAATACACGAATACACAGGTTAGTTTACAAATAAATTTTGAAATTTGGTTATTAACATAGATTTGGAATACATTTTAGTATAATAATAATTGATAATGCTAAATAAAAGTTGTTAAATGTTTATATTTGACATTTCAAAAAAGGTAAACACAGTTTAATCAAAAAACAAATACGAAGAAGCGGTTTTATCAAAGGTAATACCACGAGTCCTCCAAATTTTATCGATTAAATTTTTGGTTTTCACGAAAACGGCTTTATTTGGAAAAACCACGAAAACAAACTGATTGATAAAATCACGAGTCCGCAGGACGAGTGATTTTATCTCAAATCAATTTGTTTGAGTGGTTTTGCCTAAAATAAAGACGTTTGAGTATGGAGATCAAAAATTTTATCTATAAAATTTGAGAGTACGAGTGGTATTTTGAAAGATTATTTTTTGAATCATTTTGTATTAAAAACAAAGAACATAGTCATTTATGCAAAAGACACTTTACACACAAATGTTGAAAATTTTCTTTATCAATTTAAATTGAAACCTCATGATGAGCTGTTATAGTTTTACATACAGGGCCACCAAGGCATACGTGATTTTTTGATTGGCTACCCTGCGGAACGGTGCCGTAAATAAAAGCGAAAAAGAAGAATGTTTATAAGTTTATAGTCTGAAATGAAGTCTTTCTTAATTTAATTAATTTTAAGTGTTTAGGTATTCAAAAACTGATATTTAATGAACAAAAAGTTTAGTGTTGAAGTGAGGTATATAAAAATGTTAAAGTGATATGAAATAAACTAATAGAAACAGGTTAGTTTACAAATACATTTTGAAATTTGGGTATTAACATAGATTTGCAATACATTTTAGTATAATAATAATTGATAATGCTAAATAAAAATTGTTAAATGTTTACATTTGACATTTTAAAAAAGGTAAACACAGTTTAATCAAAAAACAAAAACGACGAAGCTGTTTTATCAGTATAAAACACAATGATTGGTTAGGATCCTGAGCTCTTATTGGCTGAAACCACAAAAACTGACTGTTTTGACAGATGAAAAAAATAATCAGTATAAAACACAATGATTGGTAAGGATCCTGAGCTCTTATAGGCTGAAACCACAAAATATGACTGTTTTGACAGATGAAAAAAATAATCGGAGTAAACTGGAAAAGTATACGAATATTCGTATTCGACCCAATCAATATTTATGAGCAACTTTATATTTAAAAAGGCAGTGAGAGCTTACCATTTTCAACATTGACTGCATTACTGACATTTCTAAGCGAGCAAAAGCAATTTCACGGTACAATAATAAGCGTTTAGGTGGTGAAAAATAGTTTATTTATGTAATAAGGATTATGATACTAGCTGTGAACATTATATAACAAGGCGTGTGCCATAATGATCCGAATTGCATTCAAAATTTTATTTACGGTAGTTGTATCATTTTTTTTATTTTTAAAAATATTTCGATTTACTCTTTTGAATTTGTTGGTATTTATCTTCATTTTGTTTTATTCATTGTTTCTGTAACAACGAATTGTTAAACATTATTGTCGATGTGTCAAAGTAGCAAATGAGGTTTTACTGTATAAACAACAACTTTTGGGCAAAATTCTATTTTATTCATCAACATAGTCACCTTCAAGAGTGACACATTAATTTCAGTGCGTCTCTAACATTTCGATTCCTTTTTGACCTCAAAAAGGCTTAAGTTTCAGGAATAACTTCTTTATTGGAGGCAAATCTCTTTACCTGGTGTATTATTTTTAAGTTTGCAAACAGGTATTAATCAATGGGAGCCAGATCCGGAAAATACGGTGGAAATTCGTGCAATTTTGACGATCGACTTGTAACACGGCGTATCATCTTGATGAAAAAGTACTTCTTTCTTCTTCATTTGGTGTCATTTGGTCGCAATTTCTTTCCTCAAATAAACCGATAATGCCATATAATATTCGCTATTAATGGTTCTTTCTTTCTCAAGGTAACGAATAAAACACCGTGATCATCCTAAAATACGTACGGCTTTCGCCGGTTGCTGTCCACTCTGTCGATCCATTGTCTCATAAGGCTGGGGCCACATTAGCGTTTTTTCACGCTGCGTTTCAGCGATGAAGCAGAGTCCGAATAACACTTGTCAAATCATTCCTTTGCATATACCGTAATTTTTCAGATTTTTCCATGAATATATACACTGTAACTATGAACGGAGCCGTACAGCATTTTGGTACTAGAACTATAACAAACAACCTTATGATAATTACTTACAATTCAGTATCAAAATGTAGCCAGCAGTTAAGAAAACTTTAAGTCTGTAATTTACACTGTCAATAATTAATAAAATACCATAAATTCTAGTAATAAAAGAGAAAATGAAGATACTACCTCTTAAATCTGATTTATATATCATGAAAGAGTAAGAAATATAAATTTAAAAACATGATCGAGCTGTAATCTACGTGATGCACGGTAGCCGACTATTAAAACCAAATGGGTGTATTATAAAACCATTCAGAATAGTAATTATTTCATACTTAAGACAATGTAGGCGTTTTAATTGGAAACGAAATCGAATTATACATGTTAATTATATCTCAACGAAAGCTGAGGTTTCTCTCTGTATTTAAGAATGCGACGATATTTTGTGTATCTAAAAAAATATGTCGCTTTTATGGATATAATTGAGAAATTGACAGCCAAATGATGTGATTTGATGTTATTAAAATAGCGATTAAAATTAAAATACTTTTTAAAGTAGGTATAGGTAATTTCTTTTCGTTTAAAGCAATGCAGTTGAAGAAATCAGAAATGGGTTTTTATTACTCAACAAATATAATAAATAAAATAAAAAAATTCATCTGTAGAGACATTTTTTCGTGCCCAAAAAGTAACAGTTGATTTTTGATATTTTTTTTATTCCAAAAATAACTCAACCTCTTTCGCAGCGTCTCTTTGTTTTGAGATATAGCATGACAAGGTTTTGTAGTTTACATTTAATGAAATAATGGAATTTAGGCGCAGTATTGTAATTTTTTACTTGAAATTCCGAACTATTTAGCCAATTCAGGATAGTGAGTATTTTCAATGATCAGAAAAGCACATTACTGTTATAGTAAATAACCGGTGAGTCCAAAATGCGGACCAAAAAGGGTGGACTATCTGCCACTAGAAATGGTCCTGAAATTTGCGCACAAGACCCATTTTACCAGCTAACATCTCATTAGGAAAGCCCACAAGCTCACCTCTTTTACCTCTTTTATGTTTGTGTAAAGACTATCTATGTATCACGTACAACGTTTTAAATAAATGATGATTTTTTAAAAGAAAAAGTGAAAATAAATAGGTCAGGTCAGGTTAGGTCAGGTCAGACATTTTAGCTCAGTCAAATGGTACACAAGGAGGGTTCGAAGTGGAAAATTCTGGTGTAATTGTTTTTAGTGTATTTTTGAAGTGCTGAATACGAATCTGAAGTTGTCCAACAAAATCAACAAAAAAAGTTTTTTATTCAGCTTATAACTTGCAACTTGTGGACACAGTGATCCTGTAGTAAAATAAAGAGGGGAAAATTACCTACAATTTATATCTCTTAACATTTTTTGTACGTTTCCACGCAAAAGAGTGTTGAAATATTAGTAGAATAAGTAATTTTTGGCAAATAGCAAGTTATGACAAGTTTCTTGTCATTCGGTCTAGTTATTCTCATTTTTAAGTGTTTCGTTAAGATACAATGAAAAAACTCGGTCGCAATGTCCAGTGATAACTGTTTTATTTGTGAAAAAGATTTGGGTGAGGCTGTAGTGAAAGTGGTCAAAAAAAAAGAAATAGAAACTTTTCGTTATGCTAGTAAGAAAAGAAATGATAGAAAGGGAGCTATTTTGGCGGGTAAAACATCCGTTAGCGTACATATTTCATGTCAGAAAAGTTATATAAATAAAAGAATGATAGCTGTTCACCTGAAGAAAACTGCTCAACCAGGCACATCTAACTAAATAAATGCTACCTTAGGTCTGCGTACAGAACAACATTCCATTTGGCGTCCTTACCTCCTACCGAAGCTGCAGCAGAGCAACATTATTTGAGAGTATACTTTCAAGTACAACAATGGCTTGGCATTAAAAAAGACAAATAAATTGGAGAAATTCTTATTGGTATAGGTACTGCTTTCATATTTATTTAGTAACACTTGGAATTAAGTCAATGATTATTTGTAGGCTGCCTTGGAGAAATCATGGAAACCATGTCTAAGAGGGCTCGTATACATAAATTGTACAGAAATTCACAACTTTTATTAGCCTATAGATTAAATGGTGTTTTTTACTATTTTTCCAAAATTATTGAAGTTCCTCGATGTTTCAACTCTATTTTGCAAGGTAACCCTACGATGTACAAAAAAAATTTGGAGAGATAATTTTTAGATAATTTTCTCTTCTTTATTTTACTACAGGACCACTGTGACCACAACAGCTTGCTTTAAAAGTTATAAGCTGAAAATCATTAAAAAACATTTGTTTTGTTGATTTTTGATGATTTCTCATATTTGCTGGAAAATTTTTTGTTGGACAACTTCAGATTCGTGTTCAGCTCCCCAAAAAACAAAATAAACCACTAAAAACAATTACACCAAAATTTTCCACCTTAAACTACCGTTTGACTGAACTATTTGTAGTGAAAAATAATCACGAAAAGTACCTATTAGTCATCGAAAACTTTCTCGAAAAAAAGATTGAGAAATGGTGAAATTTTTTGGACCTGTGCGAAAAAACCTGTACAGTGAAAGTTTTTACACTTGGTAACAACAATATTAGTCATTGTTCATAACCACGAATGCTAAAGGAAGGCTCGAGGTGATATTTCCGAAAAACCCTCAAAAATCGTTAGAAAATAACTGAAAATAGAATTTCCTGACACCTTTCCACACATTCATCTGTTTATATATTCATGAAAAAACTTAAAGAGTTTCAAATAGATACTTACGTGAAAATCAACAGTGTTCAAATCATTGATTAATGATATGAAGACGAAAAGAAAAGTCAAGACAATAATGAACTACATTTTTTTAGATGTATCATTTTATTTCTGAGTGTAATGTTAATTACCATTTAATTATTTTTTTAATAAATGAGTATAAACTTTTTCAATGTAAAATTAACTCGGCTTTTCTATTCAAAATGCATCAAGGTAAAGGTGCTTAAATTACATATACGATTATAGTGTAGTGTAAAAAATAGAGTGACATTATATTTTGTAATGCCTAGTTTCTGGGAATTAAAATTGTGATCATTTATAATATAAGTTTGTTGACAAAAAAAATAGAATTGGGAGAAGGAAATTGGAAGAATGATATTTGGAAATTGAGAATTTAGTATATAAAAAGGGAATTAGAATTTAAACAGATTGTTTTAAAATTTCTATGTTAAAGGGGTGAAGGGATCATATGATGCCAACCCAAATGTCAACCTCACCTGCTCGTGTGATAACCAACGTTATCCGGTGCACCCTGCTAGATAACAAACGAGGCTCTGGCGACCGAGTGATTACCGGTATAAGTAATCCACTCTTGTTAGCCAACAGCTTCGGGTGGACGAGCTAACAAGAAAAAGGGCACCTGCTTGCCCTAGGAAGGAGAAATCCTTTCTAAAGGCGGACGAAGCTAAAATACAGCTCAACGGCATGGAGATGCAGAAGGCAGAGGACAACCACTGCATTAAAGGCCTAGTTAGGCAGTCCTAGTAAAATCACAATGGCAATAACCTATGATGATGACATTACTGATCATGAAATTCGGAAATCAAGATCCGGCAGGAGAGGAATCGTACAAAACAGGGCCTCTCAGGTCGTTATCAAGCGAAACCCCTGTTTAACTAAGACGATCTTAACTTTAAGAAATGCCCAGAAAAGAACCAACGCCAAACTAAGATTGGGCACCTGGAATGTGAGAAGCCTATTTCAAGCTGGAAAATTGGATAACCTTATACAAGAGATGACCAGACTTGGGACGGACATAATGGGCATCAGTGAACTGAGATGGCCAGGATCCGGAATGTGCAAAAAAGCAGATTACACCTTATACTACTCAGGTAGTGATGAACCTAATCATCCCAACGGAGTAGGAATTGCTGTCAGCAAGAAATACCGAGAGTACGTTACCAACTTTACACCAATCACGGATCGCTTGTTGCTATTGCAGCTACGTGGAAATCCTCTCAACATAAATATACTGCAAATATATGCCCCCACATCTGACAAAAAATATGACGATGAAGTAGAAAAGCTTTATAATAGTATTAACCAAGCTTTACAGTCATTAAAGAAAAACCAAATTACTATTATTTTGGGGGATTTCAATGCCAAAATCGGGCACGGCAGACGTGGTGATCTGGTCGGAGATTATGGTTTGGGTGAATCTAACCATAGAGGGGATCGGCTATATGAATTTTGTCAAAACAACGACATGATTATTACAAACACATGGTTCAGACTGCCCAATCGGAGACTTTACACATGGACAGCACCACATGGCGAGGAAAGTAACGAAGATCTTATAAGAAATCAAATAGACTACATTTTGATAAATAAACGTTTCCGCAATGCTGTTAAGAGTGTAAGGGCCTACCCTGGTGCAGATGTCGGCACAGATCATAATCCTTTAGTAAGTAACGTCGAGCTGAGATTGAAAAAAGTGAAGAAAAGCAACGGTAAAAGACCCGTCGACGTGACGAAACTCAAAGAGGATAGCACAAGAAATAAAGTGGAAGAACAACTTAACAACAACTTGGCTCAAATTCAAATTATAGAACCAGGAACAGACGGGATAGAGTATTTATGGGACAAAATTAAGACCGTGATAAATAATGCAACGTAGACTTGTGAAAAATGACAGAGATAAATATAAGAAAATACAGAAGTCAATACGGAAAGAAATTAAAATAGCAAAAGAAGACTGGATGAAAGAGAACTGTGAGGAAATAGAGAAGTTACTTAGAGCACACGACGATCTTAATGTGCATCGAAAAATCAAAGAAGTCACTGGAACATACAGAAAACAAATCCCAACATCATTAACAAACCAAAGAAACGAGTTAATACTAGACGAAAAAGATATAAGGACTACATGGGAAGATTACATTACTGAGTCATTCACCAGTAAAAGAGATGAGGTGTTGTTAAACATAGAAAACGAAGAAGGACCCAAAATATTAAAATCCGAAGTCATGCACGCCATCTCAATTGCCAAAAATAGGAAAGTATGTGGGCCAGATGGATTACCGATGGAAGCAATCAAGTTAATCAATGAAGACAATATGGAATTAATAACAAGGTTATTCAATAAAATATACGAAACAGGTGACATCCCGCGTGATTGGCTGAAGTCCACATTTATTACCTTACCTAAGAAGCTACATCCAAAACAATGTAGCGATTATAGACTAATAAGTCTCATGTCACACATGTTGAAAACATTCCTGCGTATAATTCATGCCCGTATTAGAAGTAAATGCGAAGAAGGCTTAGATCAATCACAGTTCGGCTTCAGAAATGAATTTGGTACAAGGGAGGCACTGTTCGGAATCAACGTGATGCTACAAAAATGCCGAGACCAACGTAGGGATGTGTTCATATGCTTCCTGGATTATGAAAAAGCGTTTGACCGAATTCACCATGATAAACTTCTGACAATGTTAAAACAAAAGGGATTAGATAGACAGGATATCCAGCTGATAAAGAATCTGTATTGGGGACAAAGAGCAAGTGCAAGAGTCGGTAATATAACAACAGACGATATTGCAATACAAAAAGGAGTAAGGCAGGGATGTATACTTTCTCCACTGCTTTTCAACCTCTATTCCGACCAAATATTTAAAGAAGCTCTTGAAGAACTGGGACACTGCGGAATTAAAATTAATGGCTTACCTATAACAACAATTAGATATGCTGATGACACGGTAATACTATCAGACACAATAGAAAATCTGCAAACATTGCTAGACAGAATTAACACCGTTGGAAAAAGATACGGCTTGAATATCAACGCTAATAAAACAAAATTCATGATAGTGAGTCGTACGGTACAAAATAACATCAATCTAAACCATGATGGTACCCCATTAGAACGTGTCACAAAGTTTAAATATCTCGGAAGCATCATAACGGAAACGCTGGACCCTGATGCAGAAATAAAAAGTAGAATAGAGATGGCGCGCGCAGCGTTCAACAAAATGAGACCGCTTTTTTGCAATGATGATTTAAACCTTAAGCTAAGACAAAGGATGACTGAATGTTATATATGGTCAATACTGTTGTATGGTACGGTGACGTGGACACTCAAGATCAGTACAATGAACCGACTAGAGGCATTTGAGATGTGGATGCACAGGAGGATGCTGCGCATACCTTGGACGGACTATGTAACAAATGAGGAAGTCCTCAGAAGGGCTAAAACTGACAGACAGTTAATGACCACCATAAAATGCCGCAAAATTGCATACCTTGGTCACATACTTAGAGGAGATAAATATCAACTACTCCAAAGTATAATGAAGGGGAAAATAGAGGGGCGCCGTGGACCTGGAAGAAGGCAACAGTCATGGTTGAAGAACATTCGTGAATGGACAAATATACGTTCAGTAGGAGAACTCATACACTTAGCAGAAGATCGAAATGCCCTAGCCAGAGTGATAGCCAACGTTCGGGAGACCGGATAAGGCACATGAAAGAAGATGTTAAATTTATTGTGTATAAACGATTCTAAGAAGAAGCAGAAAATTTTGACATGGAAGATAGAAATACAATATTGAAGAGGAGGAGAAATTAATTTTAAAAAATCATAGCTGTTTCCAGGAATTTTTGACCAGCATAAGAACGATTTATATCCGAATTCTCGTATAAAGTGGATAGTGGGTAATACAAAAGGTACCTTTTATTTAAAAAACTAAACTGAAATTTTGGCCAAAAACAATATTTTAAATTTTTTGATAATTTTATTCTAAATAACTATAATATTGTATAGAATAATAGAAGGAAACGCATATTATGCATAAATAGGTAATGATTATTGGTTTGTTATAAAGAATTTAATTGTTATTAAAGTAATTTGTTTAAATTTTATTAATAGTTAGAGTTTCTTTATATATGTCATTGATTTAAAAAAAATAATATTACAATAAATATTATTAAAAAAAATAAATGATTATAATTTTAATTTGAACCCTGAGAATTTAATAAAAATACTGAAATTAGACAAAATTAAAAATTTTGAATATAATTTATTTAAAATTTAGCGCTCAACAACATTTAGAAAAAAAATATAATAGTAATAAAAAAATTCTTTAAAAAAATACATATAAAAATATTATACAATAGGACCTTTTCTGGTGACAGGTAGTCCACCCTTTTTGGTTCGCATTTTGGACCTGCCGCCCGTCGCTTGTTGAACAGGGCTAAGAATTTACACTGGATAATAAAAAATTGGCTTGAAATATTATAGTTTAAGGACAGATAAATGTTATTAAAAATCCATTAGTTGAAAAAGAAAATTATCTAGCCGCTCTTACATATTAAGCTGCGGCTTATGAAGTAATTCGTAAATGCTTCAGATGAAGATGGATTTGTGTTTGACTCCTGTGTAAAAAATTAAAAGCTGGATTTTTTGACGATTCTCAAATAAGGCAGCTTAGAAAATATTAGCGAATTAAATGCATAGTTTTCTTTCGTCAAATTTTCTTGATATACACTATAATGAGAGACTAGAGGAAATAATTTAGTCGTACTGAGGAAAAATTATTTTATTTTGTCATTTATTATTAATTTTTGTTACTATTGTATTTATACATACAGGGTGGCCCACCTATCCTCGCTCGGACCATAGCTGCTAGGCTGATGAAGATCGCGAAAAAATTTTTATTGTATTTTATTGGAGGCTCGATGTGCTACTTCTTAAAATTATTTTCGAGTATACAGGGTGAAACATGAATCCGGGACAAAACATTGGGTCTTTTTTTTAAATGGATCACCCTATATATTTTTTCATTTGTAGAATATCTGTCATGTGGACTTTACATACCCCTTTTGTTTTTGAGGGTCACATGCAACGTTGTCAAGTTATTTACATTTTAATAAAATTTTATGAACATGAACGAAGAAAAATCTTCGTAAAAACGTCATTTTTAAAAATTGATGGAAAAAACTGGATATGCAAGTTCCAAAAGTATGTGCAGAAACATACACATCATTAGGGTTCATTCAAAAAATACAGGGCGTTTCGAAACGAGGACCAAATTTCGCCAACTTCAAATTGCCGAAACTCGTTTTTTTCAAATGGATCACCCTATATATGATTTCACAATTTGAAGGTCCATTCAATGACCTTTCCAATGGTATCATATGGACCATATCCAATGATACTTTTCGATAGGTAAATAATCCATTTGGAAAAATGAGTATAAGCAATTTGAAGTTGGCGAAATTTGGTCCTTGTTTCGAAACGCCCTGTATTTTTTGAATGAATCCAAATGATATGTATGTTTCTGCACATACTTCTGGTACTTGCATATCCAGTTTTTTACATCAATTTTTAAAAATAACGTTTTTATGAAGATTTTTCTTCGTTCATGTTTTATCATAAAATTTTATTAAAATGTAAATAACTTGACAACGTTGCATGTGACCCTCAAAAACAAAAGGGGTATGTAAAGTCCACATGACAGATATTCTCAAAATGAAAAAATATATAGGGTGATCCATTTAAAAAAATGTTTTGTCCCGGATTCATGTTTCACCCTGTATACTCGAAAATAATTTTGAGAAGTAACACATCAAGCCTCCAATAAAATACAATAAAAATTTTTTCTCGATCTTCATCAGCCTAGCAGCTATGGTTCGAGCAAGGATAGGTGGGCCACCCTGTATGAAACCACCTAAAAGCGATAGTCTCCCGGGACTAAAGCTCCTGTGGGAGACCATGTTTATTTACTTTACCTTTATAATATTTCTTCTTAGTGAATAAACTTTTTCATTATTTTATTATTATTTATTATTATTATATGATTTCTGTTTGTTTTGAAAATATTTAAAAAATCTTTACAAATTCATTGCAGTGTACAACAAATTTTAATTAAAATTAGTTTAATTAACAGGTTATTTTAAACATCCTAATTATAGTTTTATATTTCCTTCAATAAGTATCGTATTCTAATTAACCTTGCAAATGAACAATTTGTAACTAATGCATATATAATGCAGTATAACACGTTTTGGAAACTGACACAAACACAAGTTTCTAACAAGCTCTAAATTCTGCTCATTTTGGTGCAAGTTCCAAATTAGTGGGTGAACATACGATACGTGTCACGTAGTCAACAATAACGTAAATATTTGACAACTATGCAACAAGCACTTCGGGTAATAGGTGTAAGTAATCAAATGATGCCTAAACGACAAACGACTTGGATCCTTCATTTAAGTTGTTTGTCTCAAGTGTGCTAGCATTGACAGGTAATTTAAAAACAGATGACTTACTTTTCAAGACAATCCAAGCATTAGTTGTTTTAGTTATAAGTTTATTTAATATTTTCGATCTTAAATGGCTGCAAGGACCATCGGGAATATTGAACATTCTAAAATTTAAGCTTCGTGAGACAGCCGAGACAACTTTTAATGCGTTGATAAGATTTCAGTTTGATGGCTTAAATATTTTTCATTAAAAAATCAAATGAAGAGTTTTTCATACATACGACTTGAAATGTTACAAACACGTGGAGGTTAAAATTAAAACGTTTTTAACATAAAAAAGTGAACCTCGTCTTTTTTAATTAAATTAGATAAGAGATTTAAACAGCTTTCATTCTTGAAGATGAAGGCCCAAGTCACTTGGGATTTTAATTAGAAATTAAATGCAGAAAATTTAAAATTAGAGGAATTTCATATAAATAAATGATTAAGACAGTCTTCAAGCCAACTTTATTTATAATAATTATCGTTGATTTTTTTCAAAAGCTATTTCTTTTAATTTTTTTTCTCAAAACATCTTTATCACCTTCAAAATATTCTGCATTATACTTAATACACTTGTCAAATAGGTGATTCTATTGTTGGAAACATTTTTGATACTCGTCAAGAGGGATGGTTGAAAGCTCTTCCCTCGTTTTTTCTTAAACGCTTTAACGTCATTAAATCGCACGGATCTAGGTCAGGTGAGTAAGATGGGTGGACCATACATTGAGATGGCTGTGTGAGCAGAATCATTATCTTGGTGGACAAAACAGTCCCCCGTTTTACATATCAGGTTTTTTTGATATGTTACGTTCTCTTCTCAGAACCTACAAATAGAAAACCTTATTAACGGTCTGACCTGTGACTGCTCTAGATCCCTCACATATTAATTAAACGAATGATCATCTTGATTTCACTTGACAAACTTTTTTGGACGAGGTGCAAGTGGCGTTTGCCATTGGCTTGATTATTATTTGAAAAAAATTGAGTTTAGAGCTGTTTGAACTGAAACCAAAAGACGTTGAACTGCTAATTTGTACTTTGTACAATAATATATGTGTAAAAGAGTTGTTGACACTCTGATTTTTATCAGATTAGAGAATTTTATTAAATGTTATATGAATTAATTATTAAAATAACTTTTTTTAAAGAATTCTCAGTACACGATGCTTGGCAAATGGATTATTTAACTCTCAAATGCTCTATTAAATGGATTGCTAATATGCATATATTCTAAGTATTATGAATGTGTTTCAAGTGCTTTTGGTAATATGGAGATATGTTGAGCACGAATTCCCAGACAGACACGTAGTCTGAAATAATGCATTGGATGCATCCATATTGTAGGTATATTATTTTAACAATAGTAAATGCAAAAATAATTATATTCAGTTTAAATAGTAATGACAGGATCTACATAAAATTTTTAACAAATAGATGGCGGCAATAACCAAAAAACAACATCCAGATTCACCATTATTATTATTAAAACAGTTTAAACAAAGACTTAACTGGTAAAGTTTTTTTTATTATTGAACACCCATAAAGGCATTTAGTATATTACAATCTGGTCAACAGTGACCAATGAGCAATTTAATTCGAACTTAATCTAATAGAGTTTGAAACTTAAAACTAAGGTATACTCATCAGCGTTCCTTAGGTTCTTTAGAAGGGATTGCACTAAACTTTAACGTGCACACACAAGCTCTGCTTTTGCACTAAAAACACTAAACTAATTCAAAGGGCTTGATCCTTTTAAGTCTTCTTTCTAACCCACTATTGTCAAGAAGCTGGATAGCCTCGACATTGACATGTTGATGAAGCCTTTCTTCATGACTCTTGGCTAATTTCTTGATGGTCTGGTCAACAGTGTCCATTTCCAGATCCCTATATGGAGGTCACTATTGCGAATATACCAAGGGGCATCTACTATGTTCCTCAGTGCTGTTTTTAAATCTTTGGATGACTGCTAAGCTGCTTGCTTTGGTGCATCCCCATAGTTGGATACCATAGGTCCATACAGGCTTAAGCATAAGCTTATTATGTAGAAAAGCTTGAGCTTATGCATTAAGCCTTCATGCCAAACCTTATCAAACGCTTGTGCTACATCAAGCAAATCTTGTTGCTTTTTGCTCATTATTTCTAGCCCATTTACCATCTTCCAATCTGACAGGTGGTATTCGCATTATGGGTCTGTTCAATCTCTTTCCAGAGTGAATAATCAGTACTGCTGTCGTCTGTCAATTCTCTTAGGTAAATACTAATCGATTCTCCTTTAATTTGTTGTATTTCTCTTTTGAGTCTTTGGGTAGCATTGTTGAGTATAGTTTTATCTTGTGGGGCTCTAGTTTGCTGCTATTTTCTTCTAAGCATTCTTTTTTCAGAGATTAGTTCTCTTATTTCTCTAGGATAGTTGTTTCCTACCGTCCTTCTATTAATAGCAATTTCATTTCGTCTAGTTGTTGTTTATTTCTTAAAGGAACAGATATATTTATTTTTTTAATGATGATTTTGAAGCTTTTCCAATCTGTTAATGTAGGGTTATTTTTTTTGTTTAATAATATTTTCACTAAGTGTTAAGATGATAGGGGAATGATCAGAATTCATGTCCCATCCTTCTTCTATTTCTAAAAAGTTGGCCGATATATTTTGATTATAAAGAAATCAAAAAGGTCTGGAATCTTGTTTGGATCGGTTGGCCAATAGGTAGGCTTTCCAGTGGATAAAGCTTCATAACTGGTAAAGTAATAAAACAATTTGATCTTCTGTATAATATATTTTCGGGTTTAGGCTAACAATTTCATTTTTATTTCATTTACTATCGAGAAGTGAAAATTCAGTTCTAGTGAATATTTTCGTTAGTGTTTATTAACTATTATTAATAAGAATACAATACAACCTATTCGATTCAACATCCCAAGACCGGTTTCTGACTTTCAGATTCCTCAGTTAGGTATTCGAATCATATTAAAAACACGCGCTAGATCAATCAAAAGATAAAATACGCCGCTTGTACAGAATAAAAAAATAAAACAATTCTTAAATTGCATAGTTCATATTTTCTAATTTTCTTTATGTTTATCTAAATACGTTTTATTTTCTTGAGTCCTTTGTCTAGTTTTTCATTAGTGACTATGTCGTTTTCTGTCAAACAGGAGGTTCTCCAGTCACTTTTCTATATATATCCAAATCTAATTTTGGCCTATTGCTGACGCCAGTGAGAGTAAGTACTGAATGGGCTTTTAAGACTAATCTTACCTACCTGATATCCATCGCCAGTAGACGTTTCAGCCTACGCACTTCAAGATTTCACCCCCATTGAATTGGTTAACAAGCATATTTGGGTGCACTGACACTCTGTTGTATTTCACACTGAATCGATGTACGGTTTCGCTGAATTATCTGGAAACGCAGAAAGGTGCATCGATGATGGCTCTCAATACTTCGTTTTGGAACCTCTCAAGGATTTCTATGTTTGCATTGCTGGAGGTGGCCCATAGTTGGAGACCCTATGTCCACACTGGTTTTGTTTTTGTAGAGCAACACTTTGTTATCCAGTGATAGCTTGGATTTTCGGCCGATAAGCCAGTACATTTGTCGTAGTTTAAGCCCAAGTTGTTTACGCTTGCTGAATATATGCCTTTTCCACGTGAGGCGCAGTGAGAATGTCAGGTATGGACTTTGTTTCATTGACTTTAATTTGCCAAGCTTTCAGTCAGCGATTAATTTTAGTTGAATTGTATTTTAGGTTCTTTGATGCAGATTAATGTTATCAGCATATATTGCCATCATTGTGGTTCTTGTTGTTGGCAGGTCTCCTAGTAGAAATGGAATTCTTTTCATACCTTTTAGTTTTGCCAGTGTACATCCGACCGGAAGTGACAAACATTGACCGGCTTTAGTTATATTTTTCAAATTTAAGGTTACCATTAATTCATAACTTAAGGTAATGATTTTATATTATATTTATTAGTTTCCTGCTACACCTCCTACTTGCGTTCATTATATTGTACAAATAACCTAAAAAACATAAATTATTCAATAAAGGACTCGACACTATTTTAAATAAAGTGACACCAAATAAACACACCAACAAAGACAGATACAAGATAATGGGTGTGAATTATCAAGTGCTACATAGAACACTCCAGCCAATTAGGTGTTATTCTGTAAAGATAAGAGGTGGCAAAGTGATTGGTGGGAATGTTTGAATACAAATAAAAGCAGTTTATCATCAATAAGCGCTCCGCCAATAGCAATTTACATAAAATGCCGTTGACTACCTGCGGCTTGGTATACTTTAAATCATCACGGAATCTTTTTGAACAATGCAACTGAATAAATTATTACAATATTAGAATGATTCTAATACGAAGTTATTAGGCATAAATTACTAGGTAATAGAGCGTCATAGGGTTCAACATTTTTCTCAAATTAAAAGTAGTATTTAAACGATTAATATTATCTCTAACTGCTTTGGTAGTTTTTTCTTCGATAATATTCTAGGAATGTCTATCGATATTTGTAAGATCATAAGGTTAATATTTTTGGTGGAAGTATTAATATAATAATTTTTTTATTCGCTAGTCGTTAGGTAATCAATTCATTTTTAATGAATCTTATTAATAAGAATAAGAACTTGTAATAGGCCGTCTGAATCAAGAGATCGAAGATGGTGACGGACTTGTTATAGATGGTGAGGGATTGGCTGAAAAGAAGTTCGTATTGTGAAAAAAAAAATCATTCGACACTAAATGCTATTAAAGATGTAACAACTTTGATGAAAGCTATTAAGGGAGTTGTGTATAGGGATTCACCAAGCCAAGTAGTTTGGGTTGAAATATAAAAGTTTGGCTTGAGTTTGAAATTCAATTAAAAAGGAAAGCTTGGCTCGGTTTAGTTCTTGAAGGTACAGTCTCTGCTTGGTTTTCAAGTTATTCCAAGCTTTATCAAGCTTTACGAAGCTTTCAGCTATGATGGCCGTGGAACACTTACCCTGTCACGTCATCAGAGACACTGTATAAACAGTTACCCAATTTAAGTTAGGGGTAGCCATATGTGAGTAGTAGTAATTAGTGGAAGGGTGATGAGAGTTAAACTCTGTGAGACATAAAGGTCTTTTCTTCTCATCACCCTTCCTCTAAGTTGCCCAATTGCCGCCGTCTATCTACTATCTACTATCTACTTTTAGTTACCGTTGATTGCTTAATTAGGTAAATATTAGCCAGACAATTGTCTCCGATTCCGATGAACCAATCACTTTACCGAAACTCAACTTACTGTTTCAAAAATTTTAAAATTAACTGAATCTAAGATATCTTTTGCAATAAGGTGTTTAACTAATTTTCAGATTCTATTTAAAACCTTATGAATAAATATGAATTATAAATAAATAACAGCATACAATGTTTGTTTAATTTTAATTGCAAAAATAATTTTTACCAGCAATTTGTTAATTTTAAGATATGGAAAATTCAACGACTTCACTCGACATCAAAGTTAAAATTGTTAAATGTCACTGTCAATAATGTCATTTCTTTGATTTTTGTTGAAGCGTGGGTTTTTGGTTTTACATTTATTTTTGTTTTATTAATATTTTTTAGTTAGTACCTATATAGTATTTTCTTTGTTTAGTTTCATTTATAGTTTGTTTGTAAATTAAAATCGTTATGGCAGATTATGTTAAAGCTAATTAGAATGATTTGCCGAGCTTGGATATATTCATGGTGCATGAATTCCTTAAATTAGAAATTATAGGAGCAAAAGCCTCACAGTAAGTAAGTAAGAGACTTCCCAACTCCAATTTTTTTATTAATAATTTGTTTACTACATGAAGGTTCACAATCAACATATGTAAATTCCATTAAAGAAGATTCTGGCTAATTTAAAAAGTGTGGTACTATATATTTTCTTTAAAAAAATCTTTCCTCCCAATAGATTATACTCCATATAATTCTCCATATCTTCTTTAAGCTACAAATTAAAAGCATTAAAATAATAAAAGCGAAACTAGAGAATGTCTTCAATTTCTATTATTCAAATTCCAATCCCTTCCAAACACAAGTATTTTATTTACCTCAAAATGATCTTCACAGCAGTAATAATTGCCAGTGTCAGAGAAATCTGAAATTCTTCTAGCTACTTCAAACCATTCTTTTCTCCGGACCCTAACAAAAACTTTATCTGTAGTGGAGATGGAAAATCGGTTTTTCCCACGAAAATTGCAGGGTTTTATTCGGATCGAAACGACTTCTAGAGAGCCCGCGAAAACGCATAAACTGAATTTTAACCCGTCCAAATCGGACCAGCGGTTCTCGAGATGTTGCGATTTGAAAGTATAGGGATTTTCGCCGCCGCGAGAACACACCTAGAGCCGTGTTCGGGTTTTTCGCAGGGAAGAATGTGACTTCGAGACTTGATCTTTTTTCTTCCGATAGATAGTCATGACCCAAGCATTGTGTCCAAATTTCAAGTCGCTAGTTGCGAAAACGGACAAATGGCGACCGAATTTCGGATTTTGTAAATTTTATTTTTCGATTTTCGCAACGAAAGAGTAAAGTGGGGGAAATTTTTTATTCGCCGTCAGATGAGGAATTTTTTTCTATTTGATTTGAGCTTTACAAGAACTCGATTCGATAATCAGGAAGGGCGGGAGGGTGATGAAAACGTTTAACTCTGTAGAAGGGCAATGGATAGGGTTAGTGACTTCCTGCTAGGCTCATTTTTAAAGGCAATCAGTTCTCTTTCAAGATTTTTTTACCCCAAAGCTCTATCTATATTAACGACTGCAGGAAGTCTTTGTGAGAGAGAAGAGAGATGAGAGGGAGCGCTTAGCTCCTATCCCGACATCTAATTTTACGGCGGCTGAGCGAGCACACTTGCTTTTATAAATATATCACGCACTCCTGCAGTCGTTAATAATAGAGCTTTTGGGTAAAAAAATCTTGAAAGAGAACTGATTGCCCTTAAAAATGAGCCTAGCATGAAGTCAATAACCCTATCCCTTGCCCTTCTACAGAGCAAAACGTTTTCACCCCCCTCCCGCCCTTCCTGATTATCGAATCGAGTTGTTGTAAAGCTCAAATGAAATAGAAAAAAATTCCTCATCTGACGGCGAATAAAAAATTTCCCCCACTCTACTCTTTCGTTGCGAAAATCGAAAAATAAAATTTAGAAAATCCGAAATTCGGTCGCTATTTGTCCGTTTTCGCGAAAATCATCATCCCCATAATAAATCCTGTAGCAGTGTCCTCAAGAAAGAATTTGCCATTTTGCTAATCCGGATTGGTCAAAAATGAAAAAAGTTACCTCGAGCCAAAGATTAATCAGTGTTTGCCCTCCTCCTCCCCAAATTAAACTAGCGACTTGAAATTTGGACACAATGCTTGGGCCATGACTATCTATCGGAAGAAAAATCTCGAAGTCACTTTCTTCCTTGCGAAAAACGCGAACACGGCTCTAGGCGTGTTCTCGCGGCGGCGAGAATCCTTATACTTTGAAATCGCAACATCTCGAGAACCGCTGGTCCGATTTGGACGAGTTTAAATTCAGTTTATGCGTTTTCGCGAGCCCTTTATTTTATATCTAGAAGTCGTCTCGATTTCCGATTTCCCATATCTTTACATGTTAATTTATTCCCCTTCCACACCTCCCTTAGCTTTCATATCGTGATCACGTGAAAGAGGGACTTCGAATGTATGAAATCACAAAAATTTTTTTTAGAAAAGAGCGACTTCGTTTATCGGGTTTTTTTCCGCCAGATCGACTCCACTACTGGTGTAGTTATTGTAATGTTAGTAGAATATCGCACAAAACAATATTTGTACTGAGAACGAGAACTCATTTTTAAAACTACTAAAGTCTGAACAGCCCAAAATTATTAAACACAATAATCATATAAAACACACAAAAACAAACAAAAAATATTGAAATAGATTCTTCTTCTTCTTCGTCTTCACTTTTCGAAACTAGTGATGGTGTGCCATGCTTCTTCTTATTTAATCGTTTACCGTAAAGGAAATCAGTACCTGTGCCTGTTACGTATCTGCATTAAAAATTGCATAAAATCTCATCCTCTAATAAGAGTGTTAGGAAAAACAGCACGAATTGCCTTATGGATGGATATTTCAGTCTGCTGAAATTCTAAAAGGATCAAAGTCACCTCTTACTTTGAGTACTTCTATTTTATATATAACAGGAACAGGAAAAATATAACGGGTACACAATGACCATTTTTTATCGCATATATAGTAAATAATTGAAAAAAAAAATAATTTTCTTATTGGAATATCAGTATTTTTTTCAGAATATATATTTTAAAGAAATTAAAAGAATGCACATGGGGAGATAATCTGTCAGCAATCCCGTACATATTAGGTATCAAAGAAACGATAGAAACAAGGATCGTTTAATTAATGATTTGTTCATCTGAGGAATACCACTGATTGATATATGTGCCTAATTTAATTTATGTGTCGGTATTTTTCTAAGAATCTTTGTAAGAAATCTCCAAGGTGGCTCCAATTGACAAATAAATGGCTATTAGAGATTTTTATGTTAAATTTGGGTGTCATTAATTTTGTTGATGTTCAGTAAAGAATTTTTTACTCGTGTAATATTAGTATAGTAGTTTTGGATAACAAATTAGTAAATGAATATTTTGTTTAGGAGTAGTCCTGAAAGGTAATGGAAAATAATGCGCAATTCAGATATTTATTTAACCATTTTATTTTTACAAAGAGATAAATTGTTTAATACGTTCGTTTCGTGCTTTTATTTTGATTTAAAATATCCTCGAGGATTTTTTGGTTCTGATATCATAACGTTTACTTTGGACTATCTCGGGATTCGTTATTTTTGTAGCAATTCGTCAAATTTATTTGATTTACTCATACCCTGGATATTGTTTTAAAAAATGAAAAAGATTCTGAACGAGTAAAAGATTTTCAGATTCTTTTCTGGAATAATACGACAATGGTGCCAATGGTTATATACTAATTCGGGAAGCGCTGCAAACTTAGAAATAATTGAAAACTTGATCGGTTACTGACATTTTAATTTAAATTTGATGATTCATGATACATAGGAGCATTTGAAAATGATGTATATGTTGTCTAATATTATTTAACAATGACGAAATGTTTAAAAATAAAATATAATATAAATATTTTTAGCAGTTTCCATTCAGATTTTGATCTTTTATTTTATGTATTTGAGAGCTATTTCATTCTTTAATCGTTCTTCCAATTGTATAGACATCTCAATTATTTGTTTATTCGTCTTTTCCTACTTTTCTTTGTTTTTCTTTCATCCGCTAAATAATGTTTAATTTAATTGATTTTTTTTTTCCTTTTTTTTATTTATTTACAATCTGATCACATAACGATCAATGAGTAACTTAAATTAATATGAGTAAACCAGTAAGGAATTTTAATTTATTAGATTCGACATCCTAAGACCGGTTTCTGTCTTTCGACTTCATCAGTTAGGCTTTTCGAATCCAATAAATAAAATTCCAAACTCGTACAAGTCAATAGCTATATCCGCTATAAGATAACATTTTTAGATGTGCTACCATCTATGGTAAGAAGAGAGTATTGACATTAAATTTTGACTGAATCTAGTCAAGATGTCACTCTCTTCTTTTTTATCCCTTTCAGAGATTAATACAAAGTGAGTAAACCAGTAAGGAATTTTAATTTATTATCGGGTTATTTATTTATCTTATAGCGGATATAGCTATTGACTTGTACGAGTTTGGAATTTTATTTATTGGATTCGAAAAGCCTAACTGATGAAGTCGAAAGACAGAAACCGGTCTTAGGATGTCGAATCTAATAAATTAAAATTCCTTACTGGTTTACTCACTTTGTATTAATCTCTGAAAGGGATAAAAAAGAAGAGAGTGACATCTTGACTAGATTCAGTCAAAATTTAATGTCAATACTCTCTTCTTACCATAGATGGTAGCACATCTTAAATTAATATGTTTGAAAATTGGATAACTAAATTCTACTCACTAGTGTACCTTAGGTTTTGATGATTTTTTTTTCACCTTACTTAAAGTGTATTCATTACTGCGTACTATGTTCTGCTTTTTTCTGTCACTTACACTAACTCAAAGGGTTTCCTCCTCTTGAGTCTTCTTACTAGATCACTGTTGTCTAGGAGCAGGATGGTCTCGACATTCACGTGTTGGTGGAGTCGTTGTTCGGGACTTCTTGCAAATTTGGTAATTGTCTGGTTAAAGTGTCTACCTCCAAGTTCCGGTGGAGGTCACTGTTTCTGCAGATCCAGGGAGCGTTGACTATGCTCCTTAATTGTTCCGGAATCTTTGTATTATGAGTAAATTACTCTGACAGGGTACCATATGTCCATACCGGTTTCAGAATTTGTTTGTATAACAATATTTTGTTATATAATGACGGTAGAATTTTTTCCAAGCAGCCAATACATTTTTCTGTTCTTCACGTTTCTTTTTGACATGGCCTTTCCAGCGTAATCTCGTATCTAAATTATATACTCATTGTTTTTGTTAGTATGATTAACATGTACCGATTTATTTTCATTCAATTTGATTCTCCAACGATTGGTCCAATTATTAATTCTACATAATGATGTTTGTAGTTTTCTTGAAGCCTCTTCGTGTGTTTTCCTACTGTCATCATAGCGGTGTCATCTGCAAAGGTGGCAATTGTATTTTGCTCTAATACAGGAATATCACTAGTGTATAATATGTAAAGGACTGGCCCTAATACTGAACTCATAAGCAATGCGGCATCTACAAAAAATGCAGAATTAACTTTTTGTTACCATTGGACTCCACTGCTGTCAGATTCAACAGTTACACAGAAAATAAGCCGTATCTGCCCCGTGAATAAGAATTATGAAATAAAATACTGTCGCATCTACCATTAAACATGAACAACATTTGATTTTGTTTAGGCCCATAACTCGTAATCACCAAATCAGTAGACGCCGCACTCTTGCTTATGAGGGCAGTATACACTTCCTTGTGGCACTCCTGCCTTAATTTCTTTAATTTTAGAGTATAAGGAAGACAGTGGAGCTTTTTTCTTCTAAGGTTTTTTTCGATAATATTAGTTATATGGACTTGGTCTATAGTAGAATGGTTTTCTCTAAATCCAACTGGTGTGATGGAATTAGTTTTTTTTCTTCTATAATAGGTTTTAGTCTTTTTAGTAATATTTTTTCATACAGTTTCGAGATTACAGGAAGTAGGGATATAGTCAAAATTTTACAAGAATATGTAACCCTAGAACTTTTGTGGACCCTTATTTATATCTATGTAGTATTATGAAATATTGCTTTACATATTATTTATAAAGGAAATGTATTATACCTAAAAATTAATAAAATTAATTAATATGACATTTGAAGTATTAGAAGTATCTGCAACTATCGTAATTTGATTGCTAACGAAGTTCACACATAAATACGTTTTTAAATTAATAAAAACGGAGACACGTCTTGTCACTATGGTTTAGGACGACCTAATAACTTCAAATTGTTGTGCAAGTGGAATTTTTCTTATTAGAACTAGTTATAACTATCAAAATGATCCTGTCTGAGTGGAAACATTGTTATGAATCTAAAAGATTTTGGTTGGCACGAGTGTATTAATGTGTGTATTAATAAAGGTCAAACTTATTAAGAAGAATGAAAAGTTGTTGTTATGATACCTCTCATCATTAGATTATTGGATTTTGTGCGTTATTTATTTAGTCTTAATGTAGAATTTTATTTTCCAGTTAACGAGGTTCGTCAACTTGTTTTGATATACTTTGCACAGGTTAACTACTCTTTTATAGAATGATGCATTTTGATTATTGTGTTTTTGTAAACGTCATTTTTATTTGCCAACTTCTGTGCTCTAAATAACATTTTATAATCATAATATTCTATTGTATGCATCATTTAAAAGTCGAAGAACAAAACGTAATATAAACACGTTGAATAAACATCGTTGAATTGAAGTGATGTAAAATATTTACCAATCAATTAATGCCACTTTTTTAACATATGTTTTTTTTACAGGATCTCAAATACCAATGTCGTGAAAAAGAAAAAGGCATTAGTACATTCAAGATGAGTGCAAATATGCTTCTATTGACTTTCCTCTCGTCGATATTATGGATCAGTGCCGCAAAAACGGTATCGGTCATTCCTCATGACGCTCATCCAGGTTACAGTGTTAAAAAGTTTAACAATTCGGAAAATTTAAAGCTACTCGATTCGGACTTTTCGCAGTTCTTCACCATGCTACAAGACGGTTCGATAATGACTATTTCGGACGTGAGTCCTTTAGTCAATCATCCTGTAGACTTAGTAGTACTCGAAGAAAAGGGTAATATAAGTACCAAGCATAAACTTCAGCTTTACGTTCTTGATCGAAGGAATATGCTGAGTTTCGATATCGATGAGGAGATTTTGGGTCATATTTCTGAAAATTCCCCAGCCGGTACTCGAGTTATAGATCTGCCCTTATTACAAGCTACTAGTGATTTAAAAGTACCCGTTACTTACACCATTATAGCTGGAAACATAGGTCAATCATTTGAATTACAAGACAGTATTACAGGCGACGTACTTCCAAATATAACTATTAGTAATCCAATTGCAGGGGTAAATATCGTTTCTACACAAATTTTGGACAGAGAGGAAACTAGTAAATACGTTCTGACAATCCAGGCTGTTGGTCCCAGTGGAATAAATAAAGCTGTGGCTAACGTTGTCATCGATGTTGAGGACGAAAATGATAACAGCCCTGTGTTTACTCAAAAAGTCTACAGGTTCGTAGTAGGTGACAATTCTATGGACGGTGATAACGTGACTATGACTTGGAAACGCTTCTCTTCAATCGGTAGAGTAGAAGCGACGGACGCGGATGGTGATAAAGTAGCTTACAAACTCGTAACTCCTACAAACTTCTTAGTAATGGTACCGCAAACCGGTGATTTACTCCTAAGCCAAGAACCCATCGAAGAAATCGAATTAGAGCTGGTAGTCGAGGCTCATGATTTGCGCACACCTAGTAGAACGTCTCCCAGACCCGCTCAAGTTATTTTCCACTTCAAGCCCGCAGAATCTTCTAAAGTAGACATCGACTTGGACTTCCAACATTTGGAAGAGGTCGAGTTGCACCGTAGTAAAAGACGCGTTACTCGCGCTGTAAGACCGACCAAAAGAATTGAATTTACGGAAACCGATGGCGAGACCGACGGTCGGGTAGTTTTTCAGTTAGAAAAAGAAACTGATCGCGAAACGTTTAAAATCAGAGACGAAAATCCATGGGTGACCGTTGATCCAAATGGTTCAGTTCGCGTGAAAAAGAAGTGGGATTACGAAGAACTTGGACCAGAAAAAACTATTGATTTTTGGGTGACGATTACCAATGCTGAAAAAGGAGGTAAGTTTTATTTAAATTTTGTAATTTAATGGGGTGCGGACAGCAATAATCTATGTTTATTTTTATCGTTTATTACGTGTTGGTGGTAAATCCATCTTTGAAATTATTAACATTTAATTTTATAACTTGAAAAATACTATACAGGATAGTAACCGGTAGAAATTTTACCTCCGCTCAGGGTAGGTAAAATGCCCTTGACCTTGAAATTGTAATTTTTTCGACCGGAGTTGTTTTTTGGGTCATCAAACGATGGTTTAAAAAAATATTACTTATAGTTTATTTTGAGACATTTCCACTATGTTTTTTGGGCCATATCAATTTTTATTTTGGGTCTTCCAATATTTTTTTTTATTTCAGAAATTGGTCTACCTTGCATCAGTTTTTTATTTCTAAATTATAGTATATTCAGAACCGTCTGGGTGGCAACTATCTAGCCTTAACGTATGCGAATTTTCCAATGAAACATTGAATTCAATATGTTGTTGCCTTTTGCCTACCTTTATAGTTTTAACAACCACCTATTTGTTATACCTAATAAGCATTAGATAGATACACAGGGTGTCCCAAGATTTTTTTTACAGGCTATAACTCAGGAACTAACGAATAGATTTTGTTGAAAATTGGGTAATCTTTTTGGGACCTACAGTAATTTCATCTGAGATATACAGAGTATCTGTGACGTCATCACAGAAGCAGGGACGGCATCTCAATGAAAAAAATTAAATGGAAAAGGGTAATCAAACTAAGCTCAAATGAAAGGGTTTTTTATTTCAAATTCAACGGTGTAATAATTTTACCAAATTTTCAATTTAATGTTTATTTGCAACAATAACCAGTGATATTTAAAATGCCGCAATTATCCAAATTTGCTTCTGATTGGCCTATTTTTACTTTTAAACTAGTTTTTTGTAAGCTGAAGAAAACAGTTGAAAAATTGAAAAAAAATTGAAAAATTGAAAAAAAAAAATTGAAAATTTGGTAAAATTATTACTTTGGTACCCTCATTGTGATACACCGTTGAATTTGAAATAAAAAACCCTTTCATTTGAGCTAAGTTTGATTCCCCCTTTCCATTTAATTTTTTTCATTGAGATGCCGTCCCTGCTTCTGTGATGACGTCACAGATACTCTGTATACCTCAGATGAAATTACTGTAGGTCCCAAAAAGATTACCCAATTTTCAAAAAAATCTATTCGTTAGTTCCTGAGTTATAGCCTGTAAAAAAATCTTGGGACACCCTGTATATTGATATAAAATAACTAAGCATAACTTGAAATAAAAAACACTCAGTACATATAAAAGGTATGCCAACTTACAAACATAAAACAATTTTTTAGTGAAAATCAATAATAAATCAATATTCACAACAGGGAAACAAATTGTAACGATATACATTAAAAGAAAATAACATTTAAATAATTTAAAAATCATAAGACAAGATAAACTTACTTTATATCAAAATTTATAATAATTTAATCAGTTTTTGTCAAAGTCAAAGACTTTCATGAATTTTATTGGTTATCAATTTGGCAAAGGACACGGGATTTAACCGAAAGAAAAAGCATATCGATTTTGGTTGAAAAAATATCAGAGAAGAAAATGTTTATGGTTGAATGAATTGAATTTTAAATTAAAATTTATTGAGTTAAATACCTGAAAAGTTTAAAAATAAATTGTATAATTAGTAATTAAGTATATAGAGTGACCATCAAATTATAAATAACAAAATATAACTTACCAGTTAATGTCAAAGAAGAAAGTGTCCAATAACTTTAAAAAACCCATACACCGATGAGTAGTTTAAAAGTGTTAAACAGTACTTAGAAGAAAAATAAAGACTGTTTAATTCTTGAACAGGCGCCTTGTGGTAAATGTAGGAAGCATTTCCGAAATTCCAGACTAATAAGAAGAAAGAAATTCTATATTATCAATAAGAAGAAAGAAAATAAAACAAAGCATTGATGAATTCTGAAGGTATTCAATAATTCGTGACTTACCTTTTTCGACTTAAACATAAGTAAAGTATAAACATTTTTACTATTAGACACATTGAACAATACAGAACTATTAAATTGACAAATTACAAATTGGCATTAACTCAGAGTGACCAATAGTCAAATAAATTTTTTTTTCTAGTATGTAGTAAAAGTTTATTAGTTTTTAGTTTGTAACAAAAATTAATTAATCTTATTATAGTTTTATCACCAGTATGAATGAGCATCTCATTAATTGAATTCATCTTTAAATAAGTTATGTAAAGTTTACAATTAAATAAACGTTAAATGTGTTGCATAACTTTCAGATATTTATTTCATAAGTATTAACAATTTTTGAGAAATAATAAGCATTTTTATGATATTGTTTATGAGATGCATAACAAAATTAATGAACCCACCACTATAGAATCCCTGAGATAAATTAAAAAATTAAATAAATAAATAAAAAATTATAAATAAGAATCAAAAATAATATTACAATATCTTTATTTGTCCATAAAAATTATTTACGTGATATGAGACACAATACCTACACAAAAATAATAATATATAATAACAAATACAAACAAAATACAAAATGGGTACGATCATGCGATACCAAACGAAATGAATAAAATTTCAGGAAAGAAAGTCATCTAAACTATAGGGACATCTTTGAACCAGATATTTTTTTAATTTAGTCCTGCCCTAAACAAACTCAGCGAATTTATATCTTTTATCGAGTTGGGGACATAATTGTATAGGGGAATTCAGGAGTAGTCTGGAGACTTTTCAAACATAGATGAAACGTGTAACAATATGCGTAAAAAATCGCTGTTTCGAGAAGAATAGGTGTGAAAGTTTAAATTGTAAATTGTTTAAAATGGTTTGAATCAAGACAAGGGCGGCTCCAGCTCCAGCTCCAGGTTATATATATATATATATATATATATATATATATATATATATATATATATATATATATATATATATATATATATATATATATATATATATATATATATATATATAAAGTTTAATATAAATAATAATAAAATTATCACAAACAATGTTTGGAACATTTTTGAGGTAAACAGTTTTAGGATATAAATGGACCTAGAATCTACAAAAAAAATTCAAAAAAATTAAAATTTGGATTACGCAGAATGAATTTTGTATAAGAACCGATTGGCAATATCAAAATTACAAAAAAAAAATGTTTGGGCCATTTTTCAAGGAAAAAAAAAAAGTGTTTTTTTGGGATATAAATGCACCTAGAATTAACAAAAAAAATTCAAAAAAATTAAAATTTGGTTTATGCAGAATGAATTTTGTATAAGAAACGATTGGCAATATCAAAATTATCGAAAAAAAATGTTTGGGCCATTTTTGACGTAAAAAGTTAGTTTTTTAGGATATAAATGGACCTAGAATCTACAAAAAAATTCAAATTTGGTTTACGCAGAATGAATTTTGAATAAGAAACGATTGGCAGTGTCAAAATTAGCGAAAAAAAAAATGTTTGGGCCATTTTCGAAGAAAATTTAGGATATAAATGGACCTAGAATCTACAAAAAAATTCAAAAAAATTAAAATTGGGCCATTTTTGACGTAAAAAGTTAGTTTTTTAGGATGTAATTGGACCTAGAATCTACAAAAAAATTCAAATTTGGTTTACGCAGAATGAATTTTGAATAAGAAACGATTGGAAAAGTCGAAATTACCGAAAAAAAATGTTTGGGCCATTTTTGATCAAAAAAGTGAGTTTTTTATGATATAAATGGACCTAGAATCTACAAAAAAAATTCTTTTTTGAGCAATGAAAACGGGTGGGGCGCCTGTTGCTGTGCCCCAGAGCAATGTACTATAAGATAAGTGTGAATATGACATGGAATAGTTCACTTGAATCAGCTGGTTTGTACTAAAGATGTTTTTTAATTACAAATTGAATCAATATTAGAATACCAGCTCATATTGATGTCAACAGCTACTCCAAAAAATTATTTTGTTTTAGCAGACAATGGGATGTAATCTTCATTTACATGAATTGCAAATTTTGAGACTATTTTCACATTTCACAATTATTTTTATCCGTTTATCCGAAATACAATGATCTTTTAAACAACTCTAATTTTTTATTTAATTTTTTTCTTTAGTTCTGGTACCTAATTTGTTACCTATCTTATTAAATGTTTATATTAAAACATTTTTCAAATTTGTTAATAACTCTTGTATATCTATGTTTAAACCTTTATTAGGTATAGCATTTGACGTAAGCTAGAACGGAATGAACTATAATCGTCACTTATAACATATAATTGCAGACTTTGTACTTTACTTGGTACCTAAATAGTATTTTCGTAATCCCAACAATTATTTAAATTGGTGAGTAGTAAGTCTACCGTTGTTCAATGATTACATACAGATAAACTGTGACCGATCTTTTTAAAAGGATGAATTCCAGTGCACTATCACGTATACTACTACTACTACAGTTTTGATGACAGTAACTTGTAGTCTACATAGTCAAAAAACTCTTTATATCAGAAAATGTTCCAGCAGAACACTCAACTGATTCAATATTTCTAATTACTTCCTTAGTAAATGCCAATAAAGCAGAATCAGTTCTTCGCTCTAAAATTAAGGTGGCTCTTAGTTTATATATTACATTTTTCTTTGCCTGTTTTAAGGTATGCTGGAAAGGACTCTTCTTCAAAAGATAGATTTATTAAAAAAGTTACTGGTTCTGTAATATTAGAATTACATCTTTTTAGCAAAATTGGTGTAATCAATATTAATTTTTAAATTTATGTAATAGCAATAAACTTCATTTTTCCGGAACAAAAGGCTCAAGAGAATATAATGGTTTGAATATAAATATTTAAATGGACAGAAATAGTTTTGTCCCATTTCTTGAACTTTTTTCTTATGAGAAAAAAACTTATTTTATATTAATTGAACCGTAAACTGATTTTTCCTTAATAATAATTATTTTGGTTCCTACTTTTATCAATTGAGCTCTGCCACAAAAAGGATTCTGTAGTAAAAAAGAAATTTTTGACTTTTAAATAAATAAAAAACTTAAAGATTTTAACGAATCATGCAACGATGCAGTAGAAAAAGAATTATTTATTCGTGGTCGGTATTCCAATATAATTTACCTATTTCCCGCTTATCTCTATTGTATATAATAAATTAATTACAATATTCAGTTCTAATTATGAAACACTAGACGAACGTATAGAATAAAACGTTTACGAAAGCTATTAAGTTAATTTGCTAGATACTCATTAACTACATAGATTAATACAAAATGGCAGTTATATGAAAAGCTATTGACGTAGCAATTAGTTTAAAGAAAATCGGTATGATTATTCAAATTAAAATTTCTGTTCTAATGTGACCTACTAGAGAGATACATGATGTATAAGTTGAAACATTTATTTACTTAAGAATCAGGCAAAAAGGATAAAATATAGAATGATCAAGGAGTCAACTCCAATAAATAGATTATCAAATCAAAATTGGCCAGGCACCAGTAAACCTACGGGATAAGTTAACTTATAACACTGAGATCCATAACTATGAAACTAGAGCCAGGCGTAACTTTCATATACAAACGTGTAGGAAAAGTAGTACATTTAATTCAATTTTTAATAAGGACATGATTATGTATAATAAGCTACCAAATGACAATAGTTCATCTTTATATATTTTCAAATGCAGACTATAGAAATATTTTCTGGCTACATAAGTTAATATTTAGTATCTGTGTATGTACCTAAGTTTTATTTATTTTTAGTTTATTTAATATTAGTTGTCACATTATATTTTTAAAACTATGTGTTGTAAATGAATTAGTTTTTTTTTTAACTAAATAAAGAGATGTGTAATACCAAAGATCAGTGCATCTGAGACATGCCCAAGGGTGAAATGATGTTTTGTGAAAGATGTTAAAACCACAGAGATGATCTGTAGAAAAGAATGGATCCAATATCCAATCCAAATAAGATGTCATCCAGTGGTATATAGATGATTGAAGTGTGTATAAATAGCCAAGCATTTTCCAGGTGGAAATTTGCGCCATAGAAAAATGTATCTAGCTCAATATTGACAAAAACTATCGCAGACAAGAGTGTATCATCATGTCAGATGTCAAGCAGCCATCAATGCTTTAGGATCTAATATAATCAGCTCAAAGATGGTCCAGAAATGCCTAGAATCACAGTACAAGCTAGGCAGAAAAAATATCCTTATGTGGATGCCAGGACACACCGGTACGAAGGATAACGAAATTTCAGTTTCGCTAGAAAAGGGGCCCAGAAACCCTTTATAAGACCTTTTTCAGACTTAGTTCTAGCACGGGTATTAGGATAGATCAAAAGAGAGTTGGAGGACAAAATATTCGACAATTGTAAAGATCTCGTGGGACTAAGACAGGCTAAGATACTTCTAGGTGATTACAGACATCGTAAGATAAGTGTAGAATCTGTGAAAAGTATACAAGCTCTGTCCACATTCTTGCGGAATGTGTGGCCTTGCAGAATCCAAGAGCTCTGTATAGGGGAGCACGACATTTAGAGGATGACGATCTGCTCAGCTTGGAGCCACTTCAAATATAGAATTTCCATATGGGGATAGGATTAGAGGGGTTGTAGGTCAGACCGTTTGGTACAGATACAGTTTTTGGGGTAAAAAATTATATTTTTTTTATCAAATTAATGATATAATAAAGAGTGCTCCACATACGCGACAAAGACACCCAAAACTTTGTTATGCGTAATCTATTAGTTTTTTTATTACACCCTGTACATCTAAACAAATATACTTCTTTTAACAGCGTTAATGTAGCTTTTTTCGAGAAAACATCTGGAAAATTACTTCCAGAAAATCGTCCTTTTGTTATTTAAACAAAAATGAAGTAACAAAAAGATGCCAATAATTACCGCACTCATATATCATTTATAAATTTGATTTATTTGATCCTTAATCCATCCAATTCAATTAACGAGTTATGTTTCATTTGATATTTCACGTTTAATGTATAGAATAAAAAGTTTCTATTGATTTCGCTGCGAGTAAGATTGATTAGGGCTCAAAAAAAAAGAGAGAGAACGTTGAATCAAAACCTAATTATACTACACTTACAGAGATTGGATACGGATAAGTAACTTGTAGTGCTTGCAGTGGCGGGTCAACCTATACAAACATGTACAAAAAGTCATTCATTAAAAGAATTGGAGGCATTACTGGACGAAGATTCATGTCAAAGAACTTGCTGATTCATTGGACGTGACTAAACAAGCCATTTCACATCGTTTGAAAACCTTGGGAATGATGCAAAAACCAGGAATTTGGGTGACATATGAGTTGAAGCCACGAAACGTCGGACTCTTTTTTTAGGGGCAAACAGCTGCTCGTATACTGCCAGAAAACTGTGTCTAGCGCTGGACCAAATTTTGACGAATAATTATGTCACGATTTTCCACACTAAAGGCTCAAATTTTGAAAAAAAGATAACCATCTTTTTTTTTAATTTGTATTCATTATTATAATCGTTTTTTCATCTTGATTGATTTATAGCCTTATTTGAATCCTCACACGGAAAAAAAGAATCGCTTAAATCAAATATACCTATATATTCTTGAATTAAATAATCTTCCCCCAAGAATAATAATTTTAGATTGACCAATATACTTCTATTTTCAACTAATTTCGTTGTTTGCCTGTTTACATGAATTTTCTTGAAATGAATTTGGTTGAACCGAAACATCCGTACTCTTCACCTTAGAAAACAATTTCATTAAATCATAGTTTTCTCAGCTCAAGATTACATTTCTTATCAAATGTGTTCTGATGACGAAAGCACATACACATGACTCCCTCGACCAATAAGCAGAATTAAGTATTAGAGCTTGCGCCGAAGATGCGTATAGACTGTAGAATCGCAAATCGCAGACATGTGGATATTTGGATACGAAACAATGCCATAGCCGCCATAGTGAATAGTGAACAAGTGCGTTTGCGTTGAAATTATTTAAAACGAGTCAGCATGGAAGTTGAAAGTTTTTTGGAGACGGACCATTTAGAACACCTGTGGGCGAATTGTGTAGGCATGTGGGCTCTTTTCTGTATACATGGCGTCGTGTTACTCAATGATTTTCATTGAGTATCAGTAGGTAGTCTAGGGGGATTGTAACGCAATGAAAACTATGGCGATTGTAACGCAATGAAAACTAGGGGATTCTAACGCAATGAAAACTATGGGGATTGTAACGCAATGAAAACTAGGGGATTCTAACGCAATGAAAACTAGGTGGGTTGTACTCCAAGTCTAGGAATCCCATTTAAAACTAGTCAAAAATCATGCGACAGAAGGACCCTTATCTCTGCTATTATTGGTTTGATTTGATCGGGGAAACGGAATAGTACTGTACTGTATAGATTAAATAGGTAAACAAAAATCATGCGCAATAGCGTTACCAAAAGGGCGTTAGCCTATATCTCGGCTATTATTGATCCGATTTCAACCAGGGAAACGACGTAGTAATGTATGAGATATACAGATTAAATACGTAAACAAAAATCATGCGCAATGATGAAACCAAAAGGGCTTTAACAGCTAACTTCGTTCAATTTGAATGGAAAAACGGCATAGTAATGTATGGGGTAAACAAAAATCATGCGCAGTGATGAAACCAAAAGGGCTTTAACAGCTAACTTCGTCCAATTTGAATGGAAAAACGGCATAGTAATGTATGGGGTATACAGATTAAATGCAAGTATCATACGCAGTGGCAAAAGGGCCCTTATCTCTGTTATTATTGGATCGATTTGAACGAGGAAAACGACATAGTAATGTATGTGGTATACAGATTAAATGCAAGTATCATACGCAGTGGCAAAAGGGCCCTTATCTCTGTTATTATTGGGTTGATTTGAATGAGGAAAACGGCGTAGGGTGTAGTAAAAACTGTCAGATGACCAGTGGCGGCGATTAGGGGGGGCGTATGGTGGCAGCTGCGTGACGCGGAGGGACTTGGATTAATTACAACCCGCCTAGTTTTCTTTGGTCTAGAACCCGCCTAGTTTTCGTTGGGTTAGAATCCGCCTAGTTTTCGCTGGATTACAATCCCCCTTGACTAGCTACTAGTATCATTTGCAATGATCTTAAAACTCTGTTCAATCATAACTATTTGTATGTCGAGAATGCTTTGTTTTGTGTGGTCAATCACTTATTACGATTTTTCATAAGTCAGGTTAAGTTCATGTTCATGAAATAATGATTCGTTGCTGTATCCATACCTTTTCCTCAATCAAATTCCTCTTGAATCAAGAGGATCATTGTTCACATGGGCTGAGAAATCAGCTTCATCCAAAAAAATTGTTTCTCAACAAAATTGAAATATTCTTGCCTCAACCAAACCACATTATTTAACAAGAAAGTGTACATTTGACACAAAACTTTCTGTTACCACGTAGTCAAGAATATTTTGTCAAAAAATCAAACTAATATTTGGTTGGACCTATTCAAGAGTACCATTCTCTTGAATTAATGCGGTTACAATTTGATTTGAGAGATTCTTTTTTTCTGTGCATCTTGAAAATCGCTACGTACTGTTGGTACATTATTAATAAAAATCGTTAAAAAATTATGTACACCAATTAACTTCCATACAAATAAGGCTCGTAGCAGACATACAAGCATGTAGAAATATTGTGACAAATAATTCAACTATATCTTTTATCTAAACGAAACCAGATACAAGATACTTTAATTTAAATGGATTTTTTTTATCAACGACAGATCAGGACTCTACACCAGAAGACGTGCAATGTATTTATAATGATGCTGTCTTTAGTAATAAATGCCTCTAAAACGTAACTTGTCTAAAATGGGTAGTGGCAATTGCATCGTCCATATATCTTTGATCTATACAGTAGATATACCTTGTCACAGGCTATTGTGTTTCACCGGAGATGATATTTATAATCTTTGTATAGGGATAAGGGAACAACTAATAATAGGATCCTGTGAGTGAATATCTCTCTGGCCTTAATTGTGAGATATGTGTTGAGGTATTTCAGTCGAGATAATCAATAGCTTGAAGCTGTATATAATACCAAGTAATGAGAAGACTCATTAAAAAAGTAGTATTGTTTAAAATGCTGCGTTATAAAAGTAAGTTGAATCATTCATTAAATCACCTTTTTCTACGACTATTACGATGTCTGCAGACCATGAACGGCCTTGTTTAAATTGTTTCAGTTGTCATGTCTACTCGGTTACAAGTTACACCTTTCAAATTTTGCAAAAATTAAGTTTTGGAACTAATATGCTTTCCAACCTAGTCTAATCTAAAACTAGTACAGTTCTAAAAGATATTAAGACTACAATTGAAAAGGGCATTAGAAGAATGAAAATCTTACAGAAGGAAAGAATAAGATTACATTTGGAAGGACCACTAGATGAAAGCCAATTTGTAGTTAATCATAAAGTAAATGATGCAATTATTATCATCATTGCATAAAATTAGAGTTTTCTATGTATTTTCGTCCGAAAAATAAACGATCTTTGAGATATTTTTTCTTTTTGACTTTTCATCAATAATTACACTTTTGTGTGAATTTTTATGCTCGTATTCCATTATTTTTTAAAAACATTAAAGGTCTACTATGCCTAAATCTATTAATTTTGGAGTTATTTTTATTTTTGTTAAATTTACATTAATTAATTCTTAAGTATTTGATCAGTGTAGACTATGATCCGAAAAAATTACAGATGAATCCACTTTTCATAATAATGGATTAGTTAACCGTCGTAACTTTCATTATTATGATGCTCAAAACCTGCATTTGTTCACACAATAGACCATCAGAACCGGTGGAACATTAATGTATACGGTGGAATTATAGGCGACAAAGTTATATATTGGCTCAT